>JAJSRW010001378.1:0-45612 GCA_022414725.1 Microglena sp. YARC
AGTGCAATTAGCTGTACAGTTAGCTGATTGCGTAGCCAGTCAGAGATGCTAGAAGCTGATTGTGTCAGCTCAAGGTGCAAATAGATTGTGATAGTTTTCTGAATAGTTAGCCAGTTAGGAATCTGCCTAGAAGCTGATTGGTGAGCTTCAATGCAAAGCTTGCTGAAGATTTTACTGATTACGTAGCCACAGAGCTGCCTAGGAAGGCTGATGATGCAGCTGCAAGTGCAATAGCTGATAATAGTTGCTTATACAGAGCCAGTCATGGGATGCCTAAAAAGCTGATTAGTCAGCCTCAAGGTGCAATAGCTTGCATAGTTTGCTGAATACAGTATCCAGTCAGAAGCTCCTAGAAGCTGATTGCAGCTTCTAGGTAACAGGCTTGATAGTTGCTTGGATCAGGTAAGGCCAGTCAGGGACTTCAGGAGCTGCCAAGAAGGCTGATTGATGCCGCTTCAAGTCAATAGCTGTGATATTGGCTATCAGGTAGCCAAAGGTTCCCAGGGAAAAAAGGGCCTTTTTTTTGCAAGAAAGCGATTGTGCACTTCAAAGGCTGCAACAGCAGAAAAAAAACAAAACTGATGGTTTGGCATGCATAGGTTAGCCAGTCAGAAGCCTGCTAGAAGCTATGTCATTTCCTCCAAGGTGCAAATAGCTGTGATAGTTTGGCTGAAGCTATTTAGTATCCAGTCAGGAAGCTGCCTAGAAGATGATTGTGCACTTCAAGGTAATAGCTGTGATAGGTTGACTGATCATAGAGCCAATTCAGCGGGAGCTGCCTAGCAGCTTATTGTGTCAGCTTCAAGGAGCAATAGTGTGATAGTTTGCTGAATACGGTAGGCAGTCAGGGAAGCTCCTAGAAGCTGATTGTTCAGCTTCAAGGTGCCATAGGCTGTATATTTTGCTGAGCACCGGTAATCAGTCAGGGAAGCTGGTCCTAGAAGTGATTGTGCCAGCTTCAAGTGTGCAATAGGTTGTAAGTTTGGCTGAAATAGTTGCCAGTCAACGGATCTGCAAGAAAACTGATTGGTCAGCTTCAAGTTGGCCAATAGTTTATAGTTTGGCTTAAAGGGAGCCAGTCAGGGAATCTGCCTAGAAGCTGAGTGTGTCAGCTCCAAGGTCAATAGCTGTGATAGTTTGGTTTATACGGTACCAGTCAGGGAACTGTCTAGAAGCTATGTGTCAGCTTCAAGTGTAATAGGCTTGATAGAGTTTGGCTGAGCACGTACCGGTTAGGGAAATGCTAGAAGCTGATTGTGCCAGCTTCAGGTGCAATAGGTCTGTGATAGGTTTGGCTGAATAGGTTATCCAGTCAGGGAGCTGCCTAGATGCTTATTGTGTCACTCCAAGGTGCCATTAGGCTGTGAAGTTTGGCTGAATACGTAGCCTTGCCAGGAGCTCCAAGAAGCTGATTGTTGCCAGCTCAAGGTGCAATAGGTTGTTGATGTTTAGCTTAACTACGGCTAGCCAGTCATGGAGCTGCCTAGAAGCTGATTGTGTCACTTCCAATGTGCATTCGGACTGATAGGTTTGTCTGAATAGGTAGCAGTTAGGCAGTGCTAAAACTGATTGTGTCAGCTTCAAGGTGCAATAGCTGTGATAGATTTGCTGAATACAGTTAGCCCCATCAGGAGCTGCCTAGAAGTTCTACTGAAGCTGAAAAGAAAAGCTATAGAAAAGGATATTGTAACATCTCAACAGCAACAAAAATTGAAAAAGCTCATGGCCTATGCAGTGAAACAACTGCCCCGAAAGTCTGACCTAAGAAATCACCCTTGCTGTCAGCAGCGGCTGAACTTCTGTTCGCTGAAGCCTTAACGATGACTAAAACAAAAAAAAGCTATGTGGCTGCCTTAGGCCAACAACGACTTAGATAGTTCCAAAAACGGAAGGAATTCCTTAGACGAGTGGCTCAATGTAGAGCACGTAGAAACAGAATGCGTGTTCGAATCCCTACGATGCCACTGATCTTCATTCAGTTCAACCACTCGTAGCTTTTTCCAGTAAAAGTAGCAGCCCGTTCTTCTTCGCCGCAAAGACGGGCTCCTTACCCATCTCACAGTTGATCATAAATTTAAAACTAGTGTCTGCATGGCATATCCCAAATCAACGCACACACTAATTCCTTGAGTGTGAACTGCGTGAAATCAAGCACACTCCATCCATCTTTGCGCATGTAATCACCGCAAATCTGATCCCCTATGCGATTATTCAAATGAATGACTTCAATTCTATTATTTTAACAGTGATATTAGCAAGCCTCATCCTATCCAAGAAGTATATTTGTACCTTAAATATGCAATTGCGGATATCTGCTATGGTGCTGTCCAGCTGTTGGCTACTCGGAGGTCCTTCTTAAACAGTTTGTGCGGAGGACCCACCTCCTGGGGTGACATCCTTTCACAGCTCAAACAAAAAGAGGTGCCGTCATTTCATACACGTTGGGAGGGGGTGGGGGGGGGGCGCTCTCACTAAATCTGGTCTGCCACTCAAATTCTTCAGAGGCCGGTAACAAACCTTCCTATGACAACCACCTAGCGTGTCGCAAGCACCCGGAAAATTGGCTGAGATTTTGCTTATCCGAGCGCAGTTACTGAATCAAGTTCAGCAGATGAAGCCAGTTAGGACAGGCCAGAGCCAGTAAGCCCTAGGTTGTAACTGCAGGACAACAGATAGACAAATTGGACTACGGATGACTTTCTTGCTCCCTTCCCCCAGAAGGGAGGCTCGCCAAAAATGTAATGATGCTGAAGGTATATTCTCATCATTTATAAATATGCATGAAATTCCTACTGGGGAACTTGTGCAATGTTACATCAAATGGAAATAAGCATATATAGACACGGTAAAGCTCTATTCTTGTTTAAATTTGAAGGATGACACATCTTCACTATTACTCTCATATGAACTCGATTTCACAAATTGAAGTGACTTGGTGCAACCCCCAGTACAGCGCGCTGCCCCCCCAAACCTTCGGAGAGCGAAATGCATGGTCAGGGGGTTATTTTCTGACCAGTATAGCCAACCTATATAGCCCCTAGCATCACCATGTAGGAATGGAATGGCGATGGGCCGCACAAAAACATTACTCATCTATTACTGCGTCAATTCAGGACTGTAATCATGCATTCAATTGTGTGATTCCTTTACCCATTATGTTAACGGAATATAAAAAGAAACAATAACTTTAATATACCTACCTGATCAATAGGTGAAAATGTTCTTTTGAGATGCGCCAAAGCAGCTCCTCCAGCTCCATTACCCCCCAACCAATGGCAATTCCCCAATGCCTTTTAGCTGCCATTGGAATGCTGTCATATTCATCTTTCAGCCAGCACTAGCTACTTCATGTTTGCCACGAATGGGGAAGAGAGCTGATATGAAACTGCTTCGCATACCCCCCAAAATAAAACAATGTAGTGATGTCAAACTAATGTAAACTAAGAGAAACCAGTCCTGAGAAAAGTTTATTTTACTTATATTGTGTGCCCAGTGCAAGCAAACGGGCTGGCCCACTTCACTTCATGCCTCATAATATGGCGTGCCATTTATTTATTTATTATTTAGTATTTTATTTTACTTTTTTTAAAGGATTTCACCCCAGAGTGGACCAGCACCACCGACGATTCGAAAAGAAGGCAGAAAAAAATCCTACAATTAAGTGGGCAACCCCATTGGAAAGCAGGGCATGCCAGACCACTGCCAATCATGACTTCACCACTACCCCTGTAACCAACAGATGGCCCCCTGCCAGTCGTAGAAGCACGGAGAGACACTAGACAACTCCCACGAGGGTGAATTTGACAGTCTTCCCTAAAAAGGTTTGCTCAGACCATGTGACAAACAAAACATCGAGGATCTAAACCCGGTAGTAGTTTAGCCCGTTATTAGTTTAGCCCGGTTAATCCCCCACCTTGGGTTATTCGTCCCCACCATTACCTGGTTGCAGTGGGATGTGCAGGGGGCTTCAGATATGCATCTTGAGACAACCCATTCCAAATGTGGCATCTGAGAAGCAACGGACCCTCAAATATCTCGTCCGTCAGACTCAGCGGACACTCAAGAACGCAAACCGATCAAACTGATCGCGTCTGGGACGCAAAGGACCCCCCCAAATCGCGTTCGAGAGCAAAACAGGCTGTCAAGATCTGCGGTCTGCGTCTGGACACAAGACCACCGTTTTGAAAAGACCCTGGTTAGCAATGGGCATGATAAATAATGCATATCTTCCCTAGAGTTGTGTGGTTGTTGCAATCTTACCGACTAATGGTATTTATTTTCGCTGTATGAGGATTATCACCTTTGAGAGTGGGTCCTTAAGCCAATTCCGCAAACTGAGCACCAGCCACAGCAGTCAGCGGTCGAAGTATCTACTGGAGTTCGATAGAGACAGGTTGGCGACTTTTCCTACACACACGCGTCACCGCGCACGGCCACGCCAACGCAAAAACGCTTGAAAAAAACGCTCGATCTGGCCACATGTAGATGTAGACCACGTGGCAGTCTAGACGCACGCGCGCACGCACTGGGCAAAATAACACATGGCTGCCCCAGGCGACCTTTGAGATGCTGCATTCCATTATAAAGCTCGACCAATTCACTTAACGGTATCCCAAACAGCGAATCCGGAAATACCTCCGCTGTCGTTTCTTTTTACACTGGAGCCTCACGCCACCATTCATGTCGCAGCCCGAAGGTTCTGCGTCAGCAGCCCAACCCCCTCCCTGAGTCAAGCTCCCTGTGGATTCTAGATAGGCCACAACGATTGTCATCTATTCCATCGCCCCAGGCCTCACATGAAGGTGCGCTTCCGCTAGTCTTGCCTTGCCTGAAGTAGTTTGTTCCTTTAGCACGCTCCTGCGTGCCTGCCGTGCCCGTGTCATTTCTTTGTCTATTAGTAGCGCGATTCTCGTGCAACACACGCACAAACCATTATCAGGCAGTCAACTTGAGTTTCATCGTTCCCAATGTAATCTTAGATCTCATAGATCATAGTATCCGATTTTATCTGTTTGTAGGTCATGTCGCGCCATACGACGAAGTCTTTGACTCTGACCCCCCATGCTGACCCCCCCCACCCCCCACCCCACCCCACCCCCCACCCCCCCACCCCCACACACACACCCACACACACCCACCAACCCACCCAACCACCCACCCACCACACACCCACCACACCCACCCACACACACACCAACCCACCACCTGACCCCACCCCCATCACCACCACTGCTCTTGACGCAGCCTTCCATCTCTCCTGATCATCTTCTCATCACCCTTCTCGCCACCTTCGCCCCCGCTGTCCTGATTCCCGTCATCGTGAGGAAACATGTCCCCTCACCAAGACGGATCTAGGTATCTCCGTGTCACCTCCCTGTTGTGCGCTGCCATCGGCATTTGCAGTCATCATGCTTCGTCCTCGATATTCATTGCCCCCGCCTTTGGTAATCCATGACCATGCTTCTGTTGCACCTGCTGTCTTCTGCATGTCCCTCGTCCAGTTCTCTGTGCCTTCCAGTTGTTGTTGCGCCTGTTCATTGTTGCTCCCTGGCCCTTTGTCACCTGCAGTTCTGGTTGGCCTATGTTCAAGTGAAGATTGTGCACTGCCAATCGCTATCACTGCTGCTGGGGAACATGGGTGGTGTGCCACTGCTTGCTGATGCTCTCATGTACGAGGCGTTGCTGACTATGATCCTTGGCCTTCCACGCGTGGCGCTACTCATTCTTATCCCTGGTGGTATTCTTCATTACTCTAGGTTTGTCTCCATGCTGTTCTCCAGGATGCCCCCCCAGGTTATTACGCATTTTTTGGGGATTTGTGAAAAGGAGACTGGCCAACTGACCCAGAGCAAGGGCCAACATCCTGCTTGCCAAGTGTAGGTTTGTTGAACTACCGCCCGATTATGTTCATGCCCATGGCTACAGCTTTGGTGTTGAGCTTACTGGACAAACCTCATTGTGAAACTACTCTGTATACCATTCCAACTGGACCATATGCTGCCGGGGGGCTGCGTGCCCTGTTTGCTTGATGAACGCTTCTCACGCCGCTTCTGGTGCATGCTCTTGACTTTGGCTGCCATCCCCTGGGCATGCGTGGTCGCTTGTGGGGTCATTGTTCATCTTCAGCTGCTGTGGCTTGTTTCTGCCTTCCCTGGCCTGGTGACTACGACTTGGACCTGCCACCATTTGTCATGATTATCTTCTCCATCTTCTTCAGCAGGCATGTGGTCCACCTTTGTTTGTCCCTTTATCTCACGCCTGCCTACGGTTTGTGTCCGTTTGGTTGCTGCTGGTGCAATGTTGATCTGTTTCACCCAGACCATTTTCTTTCCAGGCTCACGAGCTCCCCTGACATGGGACAAGCAGGATGGCCTCTCTGGATGGCTCATATCATGGCGCTCTTTCTCATTTGCTTGTCACTTCCCTATGTGCTCCATGTTCTTCCCGCCAACCTATGTGTCTGAGGAGGGGACTACTACCTCGCAGAGTGAATGCTGACGAGTTCGCCAGGCTTGCACACTCCCTCTCTTGCGCTTGCCATGGAGCCAAGCCACCCGGCTCCCACGAGGATCCAAGGCCAAGGCCGAGCTGCTGCTAACCATAGCTGTTACTGACGCTGAGCGTTAAAGGCCTGCTGCAGCACAATAGTCAAAATGTCTATCTTGCAATGGCATGAAGTAATAATTTTGACACGTAAAACCTGTGTTTATTTTTGCTGAGACTGAGGCTCATGTTGTACCTTGTGATAAATAGTCAACACAGATTGTTTTCAAATGGTGGTTTTCACCTCTTGGTCCCCCTACACGTACCATCGTTATTGGCCCACTGCCCTGTATAGTTGACCAAAGCAATATTATATTATATAGATAGCCTAATTCAATTACATAAAGTGCAATTCCAATAGATAGGATAGTTATATTATTATCAATTATAATATAATATATTATTAGATAGGATAGTCAATTATTATCAATTAATAAATTGCAATTCCAATAGATAGATAGTTTATATTAGCTGCAATAAATGCCTTGCTTGCTTTTATGTCATCGGTTGAGACGTTTCATGATATCATTATGATATAATACAAATTGCATCGAATATATTGTATATGTTATGTAACTTCTCAGCTATCTAGTCAGACGTCGCATCATATGATATCATATGAGACATGAAGCATATTGCTTTTCACATATATATGTAGCATGGTCCTAGACAAGCTTACACCAATGGCACTTAATGTCCCCATTTATTTATCTAGATGTCTTCGTATCGAGCTACTTTTCAGCTTTTCATAGCAGCTTCTAGCAGCTCCCTGCGCCCAACCAACTGCCTAACTAAATATTTCAGCAGTGCCTGTAAAAGCTGATCTATGTCCAGCTGTAAGTGTTGAAGACGGAGCCGTTGATGCCAAGCCGCTGAATACCAGACAGGGGAGCTCTAGAAAGCAGCCTGCTTGCACTGAAAGAAAAGCACTCTTGTGAATGATCTCAACTGCTAATGTTCGTCAAACCCAATTTTATTTCCGTGAACACTAGCTAAATCCAACTACTGGATATTGCAATTTGATGTATGAGACTAGGGCCCTTGCTCAGTATGGAGTGACCTTGTTGATTGACATATGATGTTGGCCCAAAGGTGTGTATGGTATCAACAGCCATCATACAAATTGCGTCAAGTGAATTGTTCTAATAAATGTAGTAATTAGCCTAGTCAGACTCCTCATCATATTGCAGAATTAATGATCAATTGTACACGCAATTAGGCCCTCCAGGTAACACGATTAATGGTTAATTCATCCAATGCTTTTTCATTTTAGCCCTTCCATTACGGGGCAATCCCTTTAGCCTGTTGGTCTACCCCTGCGACTGTAAACATATTAGGTTAAGTTGTTCAAGTAGACTTTAACATGTTAAATGAATATTTTACATACTTAAGCCGTCCCCTACTCAATGCTCCTGTCAACAGATAACACGGTGCTGCGACTGGTAAAGACTGTGCTTACCTGACTAAGGAACAATCTCTATTGAAATTGAAATTCACATCCGTGTAATATACTACTCACAGACGTGAAGTTAAGGACACCATAGCGCGAGCCGGAGCTAGCTATGTCCACCGTAACAGATCTCTAATATTATGCGACCATGCATCATGTCCCTTGCTCAATAATGAGGACTTTAATCCCGCATCAGAAGATGAAGGACACGCTGCTTAGCCACCAGGGTACTTCAAATGGCCTGATTGGCCAGCGCTTAAGCGCACTTGAAAGCAAAAAAACTGCGCTTTGTAGTGCAAAAAGCGCAAAAATTGCTTGCAGCGCCCACAAGGAGTTCAAAAAACGCGCTTAAAGCTGCAGAGCGTTAAAAAGTCAGCCGCTCAAAAGCGCGCGCTTGAATTACCCTTTTAGCCACCGCTGGAAAAGTAAAAGACTGCTTACCTGCCCCATGTAAGATATTTATATACTGCTTAATCATTTGAAGAACATGGCCCTGCGCAGGCGATTGAATGACACTTAATCCTGCCAAACAGAACTAACACGGCTGTATGTACCGTAATTACAGTCCAGGAAAGACCACACAGGTAAAAGAACCTGCCACTCGAAAATCGGGATCAAAATCAAAACCGCCAGCTAGCACATAATATTTGCGCCCCCACTCATGTGCTATGTAGCATTAATCGAATGGGCAAAATAAAGAGGGGGGGGGGGGGGGGGGGTGTTAATGGCACTAAAGCGTGTGCATTGAGAAAACTGAGCTACTAACCCACTTGAACTAGGTTACATGATGCAGCCTTCATAGCTGCTCGTCTTCGGCATAACATAATAAAATTCAAATCAAAGCACCATTTCAAAATATACTTTGAATCTAATTAATCCATACCACTTAAATGATAAACCAAAAGGCAACTTCTCTACGATCTAACACCTAACACGTGCATAACGTTACAATGACTAATGTAGCAACTCGATGTATCTCCACCATCTTATGCATACGGTACAGATCCACTCACTTCGTCACATATGGTGACAAAGCTGCTCATCGTCAATGATATGGCATGGTGCAGATTGTGGAACACAAGTGCCTAACTATTTATATTCAGCCCCACAATGACATTCACTCGAAATACCCACTTTCACAGCATATCCCGCAACACCCTTAAATATATACTAAAAATATTACTTATTATACTTCATTATTTAGTTAAACGTATATTAACCATGGGGTGCAAAACTGGTAGGCTACACCCAGTTGCCCCAAATCGTTACCACATGCCTATGCATCCAATTGTTTAATCTCGTCTGTCCAAGATGCCTGTACATCCCATCTCACAGGAAGTGCCAGTCCACATCCCTCAGAGCGATCTGAGTTTGCAGCATCGGGAGGTACAAGGGTGGTCAGAACTATATGACGTCTGGCGTTACACCACATCTGCGAGTCCCTTTTGCGTCCCAGTACCAGACTTTGGAGTCCGTAGCGTCTCAGACGCAGATCCAGCAGCTGTTTTAAGTTGTGAAGGTTATGTCACCCAGAAATGGGTTCTCCCTACACAAACCAGCGACACGAGGATTCAGTTAGAATGCTTCCACTCCTACAAAATAGTAGGCGCACTTGGGGATATACCGACCCTCAACCAAACGAACATGCACCACTACCCCTATTGCACGTCTTTCGTTTGTCCTGGAGTCGTTGTATCTCAATGCAAATCTTGACCTGTGTGTCTCAAGATGCAGATCTTGGAACTGGGTATGTGTCAAGATGCAGAGCTTGGAGTTCCCCCTGAAACAACCCTGGTGGACTGAAGACTCTACCCCCCATTTCACAATAGCTCCTGCCAAGTGAGCCAGCTCCGAAACCAGCCATGCCAGCTGCAAAGATTAAAGGGGGGACAAGGGTGCAGAAATGAACCCCGTGAATTACCGTGTAATTAGCCTGAAATAAACCCGTAAATAGCCTGAATAGCCTGAATTACCATAAAATAACTGATGCAGATTAAAGTGTAGTTTGTTCAATAGCCTTTGTTTCTGCAAGGTGCCCAGAGGAGTAGGTTCAGGCCTTCTTGCCGGTACAAGTGATAGCTTCATTGAGAAACCACTCAGGCACTATTTAATTTGCGAGCCCCCTCTTTCAGGAACGGACCCCAAGGTTACTCATTTGTCCGTCCGTCCGACCGACCGTCTGACCGAGACGAAGCCTGACACGTCACAACGTCTCGTAACTAAATCGCTTCCGTTGCCACCGTCGCTTCGTCCGCAAACCCTCTCCCGCCAATTTTTAGCGTCGCTCTGCACCTGCATATAACTTGTTGCTACACATAGCAGCTTCCTCCAGCTCATTAGCCTAGACACTAGTTCAATCTAAAGCTTTCAATCGCATTTAATGCCTGCCATTCAGCTTTCAGACGCATGAGCTAGCTTCATGTTTGTTTAAGCATGGAAAGAACTGCCATAGAAGGCTACACAGCGTAGTAGGAAAAGAAACAACCAAGTGCCAGATTTTGCTGTAATGACAAGATTGTCACAGTTCAGCCATTTTGGCAACAGGCTTGACTAAAGCTGCATTGCTCACACAAAAATAAGAGAGAGAAGAGAGAGAAGGAGAGGAGCAGAACAGAAGAGAGAGAAGAGACCTACTAATGCATACTGCATTTTATCTTTAAGTTTTCTCTGACTGCTCTCATAATGTCTTCTCAGTCTGAATGAGGTGTTAGTTTCCTGTGCAGCGGATTAGTTCGTGACACCGTTTAACACACAGAAGAGAAGAAGAGAGAGAGAGAGAGAAGAGGAACCTAACTAAATGGCTTATGTAATTTATCCTATGAGGAAACTGTTCCTCTGACTGCCTGCAAATTGTCTCTCATCTTGAACGAGGATGCTCTATATTACTGTGCGGCTGGAATTAGTGCGTAACACCGTTTAACAGAGAGAGAGAGAGAGAGAGAGAGAGAGAGAAGAGAAGAGAAGAGAAGAGAGAACCCACCCCTTCACTATACCTTAGTTAAATTGCTTCTGTACTTTCTCGTATAATAGTTGGACTAGATACTTATTCCCTAATGATAATTTTGTGTTTTTTATTGACTGTTGCTGACCGCCCAATTAAATGTGTAACACCTTAACCAAGAAGAAGAAAGAGAGAGAGAGAGAGAAGTAGAGAAGGGAGAGAAGAGATTACACCGTTCACATCGAGGGAGGAGAAAGAGAGAGATGACACTTACACATCTCCCTTCTTGATAGACCCTGATCGCACTGCCCCAATCCAGGCAAGAGGAATGGATGCAGCCGATAGTGTTGCCCACATCAGCCAAGTTTGAACACGCTCGTTCTGCACAGCAACAATGGAAGGACATGATGAGAAGAGTGACGCATCCACCCTAGTAACATACCCTCTCAGTCCCTCACCCCCTATCCTACTCAGTCTTCTGCCTCTCCCCCCTTCCCCCCCCCCCCCTGTCGCACAAGCTCTCTAGCTTCCGAATTCACCCATCCTCCAACAGCAGCTGGTCACAGACAAGTGTAACATCCCTTACCCCAGTAGTAACCCTTTAACCTGTCCGACCCTAACCCATGGCACACGTTCCTCGCTTCCCTCCTCTCCACCCCTCCTTCCCACCCTAAAAACTCTTTTTCAACCCAACACCGCTTATCCATGCTCCTTAAAACCCCCACCTCCTCTCCATTTGCTCCAATTTAAGATTTTCCTGGCAATTTCTTTTTACTGCGAAAGACGGCAAGCAGTCAAATTGCTGACTGAACCTATGTAACCAAGTACAAGCTCAAGTTGAGGTTACAAACCAGGCTAGCAGGGCTGCCCTATTTCCCTGGCAATTTTTTTTTTTACTGCCAAAAGACAGCGAGCTGCCAAATTGCTGGCTGGACCTTTGTCACCAAGTTCAAGTTGAGGTTACGAACCAGGCTAGCAGGCTGCCCCATTTTCTTGGGAATTGGCTTTTGTACTCCCTAAGACGGCGAGCTGCCAAATTGCTGACTGAACCTGTGTAACCAAGTTAAATTCACCCCCTCTCCATACCTTAAGGCAATCCAATCCGCTGTGCCGCAGCGTCTATGATCCTCTGGTTAGCCTGGTGCATGAAGAGCCACTTAAAATCTTGGGGCTGACCCATTTTTCCTGGGAATTTGTTTTTTTTTTACTGCTTAAGACGGCGAGCAGCCAAATTGCTGGCTGGACCTTTGTCACCAAGTTCAAGTTGAGGTTGCGAACCAGGCTAGCAGGGGCTGCCCCATTTTCTTGGTTATTTGTTTTTTTACTGCCAAAGACGGCGAGCAGCCAAATTGCTGAACTGCCTCTCGTGTAAAACCAAGTTCAAGTTCACCCCCTCTCCATACCTTAAGGCAATCCAATCCGCTGTGCCGCAGCATCTACGATCCTCTGGCTAGCCTGGTGCATGACAAGCCAGTTAACTTCTTGGGGCTACCCCATTTCCCCTGGTAATTTGTTTTGTTTTACTGACTGAGACGGCGAGCTGCCAAATTGCTGGCTGGAGCTATGTAACCAAGTTCAAGTTCACCCCCTCTCCATACCTTTAGGCAAATCCAATTCCGTTGTGCTGCAGCGTCGATGATCCTCTGGTTAGCCTGGTGCATGACAAGCCAGTTAACGTCCTCTTTTGAAAGGTTGGCATTCACTAGGGCCTCCTCGATCACCTGCATGCGCGAATGAAAAATGGGAATTTGTTTTTGGATTTGCTTGCGCAGGTCCGCGTTTACATTTTCCTGGTAATTTGTTTTACTGCCAGTGATGGCAAGCAGCCAAAATTGCTGGCTGAAAGCTATGTAACCCAAGTTCAAGTAAAACATCCTCTTCGAAAGGTTGGCATTCCCTAGGGCCTTCCCGAGCACCCGCATCCAGCAAAAGCTTGGGCGGGGGAAAGGCGGTCTAGGTGTGTGTGTGTCGGTGTGTGGGCGTGGGAGGGTCCCAAATGTGTGTCGGTGTGTGTCGGTTCGTACCACCGACACACACTGTGGGGGGGTCCCAAGTGTGTCAGTGTCTGGGTGTGGGCGGGAGCAAGGAGGTCTAAGTGTGTGTGTGTCGGTGTGTGTGTCGGTGTGTGTGGGGGGGGGGAAGTAGGTGTGGACAAGGAGGTTGAGCGCCATTTATTCGTTTTGAGCTACGAGTAGCAGCTTCTAGGCAGCTCCTTTTCCCTGTACTTGGGCCAAACCTGGAGCTAGCTAATGCGTCTGACTGTATAAACCCTACAAGTCCATGGATCCTTTCCCCCCCCTGTCTCCCCCCATATCAACCTGAAACAGTCCATGGAGCCTTTTTAGGACCTGCCCCCCCCCCCACCCCCCCCCCCCCCACCCTTTGGTGTGCCCCCCCCCCACCCCCCATTGGTGGTTGAAATGAATGGGTCGACTGAAGTCACAGACCAACGACCGGGCAACTGACAGCCTGACTAAGGGTACGCATGAGGTGGGGTAATGGCGGGGATAACATTACACTGCTGGCCTTTTGGAGTCCAGATGTGCCCTCACTTTGGATGAGGTGGGGGTCAACAGTCTTTCAAATCTGTGGAGTCAGTGAACTCAACAACTTAGCCAGACAAAGGTCCAAGTGGTTTGGGTTATGTGGTGAATGCATCAGTACATCAAAGAATGAGGGGCTATGGGGGTTGACTGCCCCCCCCCCCCATTGGTGGTTGAATGAATGAGTTGACTGAAGTCACAGACTAACGACTAGGCATCTGACAGACTAACTGAAGGGACGCATGAGTGAATACATGAGTGTATCAAATAATGAGTGGACTATGGCTATCTTCAAACTCGGAAGTTGAGTCATCTACATAGCACGAACTCTGGCCTGTGTCGTGTCGAAGACTGCCCCCCCCCCCCCCCCCCCCCCCACACACACAACACACACCACACACACACACACAAATTGGTGCTTGGCCCCAGTGCAAGCAAGCTAACAGGCTGGCTGGCCCCCTCAACCCCACGCCTCGCCGTAAAGCGATTTATTTATTTAACATACAAGCATCCAAATCGACGTTCCATTCCTTGGGCTATTATTAGCACACTGAGCTCACCCTCCCAGGCGATGCATGAGAACTCACAAGGCTGGCTCCCTTTTCAACCCCGTCGCAACAACTGAACCCTAAGAGTCTGGCCTGATAAAAGAAAGCTCGGCCCTAGTTGGCAAGTGACGCACCGCGGGCACTTTCTTGACAGCAAACTTGAAGACCTCGGTCCCTGACATTTTCACGTTTGCATATGAGCCTTCAGAGCTGGCCCCAGTCTCGCTATTGGGCTTGTCACCCTGCCAAGTTCAGAGAGGTTGGAGGATGCATGAGTCAGTCAGTCAGTCAGTCAGTCAGTCAGTCAGTCAGTCAGTCAGTCAGTCAGTCGTTAGTCCATTCACTTCATACAATCATACGTGGTGGAATAGGTAGCTTAGGTACATGCTTGCGTTGGTATGTGAGTAGGCAGGCAAGCAGGAAGGTCGGTGGGTAGGCAAGCAGGTTGGTAAGTAGGCAGGCTAGCAGGTCCGCAGGTCGGTCGGTCGGAAGGCAGGCTAGCAGGTCCGCAGGTCGGTCGGTCGGAAGGCAGGCTAGCAGGTCCGCAGGTCGGTCGGTCGGAAGGCAGGCTAGCAGGTCCGCAGGTCGGTCGGTCGTCGTCGGTCGCGTCGGTAGGCAGGCTAGCAGGTAGGTAGGTAGGTAGGGTAGGTAGGTAGGTAGGTAGGTAGGTAGGTAGGTAGGTAGGTAGGTAAGCAGGTTGGTAGGTAGGTAGGTAGGTAGGTAGGTAGGTAGGTAGGTAGGTAGGTAGGTAGGTAGGTAAGCAGGTTGGTAGGTAGGTAGGTAGGTAAGCAGGTTGGTAGATAGGCAGGCTAACAGGTGGGTAGGTAGGTAGGTAGGTAGGTAGGTAGGTAGGTAGGTAAGCAGGTTGGTAGATAGGCAGGCTAACAGGTAGGTAGGTAGGTAGGTAGGTAGGTAGATAGGCAGGCTAAGAGGTGGGTAGGTAGGTAGGCAAGCAGGTGGGTAGGCAAGCAGATATATGAGAGGAAAATATCCACCAGCAAAGTTGCAAGAGAAGCACGTACGATTGACGTTGCACAATCGATGTTGATTGGTACGTGGTGCTATGGCGGAAAAGAATTTGGAGAAAACCTAAATTTTTCTATTAAGAATTGTGGAGTGCCCCTTGCATCACATTCTTATGCGCTCTACTTCCACGGTGTGATCACTGCTTTCCGCGGGTATCGCACGACAGGACTTGGGATTGGAAGACGGTGGGCAGCCCAGAGTTTGATGAAAAGGCATGTAACAATCCAATCTACCGTTTCCACCTCCCCTTTCTGCCACCCTCAATGCCTAGGCCTCAGGACCTCCCCCCCCCCCCCCCCCCCCCTCAGGATTCCTCTCTACAGTTGATAAATAAATGAAAACATAAATAGCAATATTAGCGAGGTTGAGGGGGGCAGCCTGTTTGCTTTCACTGGGGCCAACCACCCTCACAACCGTATCCAATCGGCCCACCCATTCCCCATCTGCAGCCGGTCCCCCCCATACCCTGTACTACTCAAACATCCCTGTCCACCACATACAATGTCCCGCTCAAACATCCCTGTCCACCACATGCAGTTGTCCACTACATACACTGTCCGCCCCACTACGTACACTGTCCTACTCAAACATCCAGCTGTCCCTGTTCCCCCCATAAAAATACACTGTCCTTCTAAAACATCCAGCAGTCTCACCTCTCCCTGGAATACACAGTTAAGATACTTCGATCCAGTTCCATCGCTGTGCATTGCATAGCCTAGCATACCGTCCTCCTCCTCCTCTGATGTTGCAGTCATCACCATGGCACCGCAGCCATCGCCAAAGAGAATGCAGGTAGCTGGGTGGGTAGGGTGGGTGGGGGTTGGGGGGGAAGGTTCGAGGTTTTGGGGGGGGAGGGTTCGAGGGGGGGGGGGGGGGGGGGGGGGGGCATATCAGGCATATAATTCAACACAATCTCCTTTAATATGTGCCATATGAAGCTCTACCCCGGCATCATATTTTCCATGGACTGTCACCACCATGGCACCGCAGCCACCACCATAGAGAATGAAGGTAGTTGGGTGGGTGAGGTTAGGTGGGGTAGGGTGGATGGGGTGGGGTGGGGGGACATAATAAGCATATAATCCAACAATCTCCTTTAATATGAAGCTCAACCCGGCAACATATTTTTCAGGGACTGTCACCACCATGGCACCATAGCCACCACCAAAGAGAATAGACGTGGCTGCAATAGAATAGCCGCACATAATTCAATCATCTCCTTGAATATGAGTTAATCAGGGGTTGGTTTGGATTTGGGTTTCGTTGTTCATACCTCACCTATTTCAGGCAAGATTTCCCAGAATTCTGGGGACTCAGAGAAATTCTCGATTTTCGGGCCAAAATGTCATGAAGCGCACTTCATAGTGCCACTCATGCTTGCAGGTCTGCATGTATGCACCCGCACCTAAACTCAACACACCCACATGCCCCCCCCCCCCCCCTCAACACACCCACATGCATATGCACACCCACACCCATCATACACCTACCCATAACATCAGGACCAAGAGTTCTCAGGCCAAATGCTCAGGTTCGAGGAACAAACTACAAACTACTAAGTGTTTTTAAATCCCAAATCCAACTCATCCACTTAATGGCTGTACTATGAATCATGCACTCGTATGTCGAGACATGTACTCTAAGTATTAATGTTGATCATATTAATGTTGATCATGCTAATGTCTATAATAACTTGCAGAAAAAAGGCGCGTCGAAAACATCAAGAAAGGCATTCAATGCCAAAATCAGGCAGATTGCTCTACATTATATGAAACAGATACAAAACAAAACAAAAAGGTCCATAGATGCTGTTTTTGATACAGCATATATGGATAATGATATACTACCACAAAAGCATATGTAAAATTCCCCAAACTAGAGACATGTTGAGTCATGTACTATAGGTTGGGAGGTCAATGTCGTTCTGGTTCCAAGATATCAGGGGATATGTCATATGATATCATACGATATGTTGATATCTCGTACGACAGTGTATGATATGTAGGGCCCGGCATATCATATGATTTTGACCAAAGGCGAGTTTGATATCGTATGATATCATATAAATTCCATCATATGACATTGTATGTAAATTGTAACTTAAGCCTAGTCAGACTGCCGGCATCATATGATGTCATATTGCCTATCCCTAACGACATAACATACAACAATTTACATATCATGCGATACATACATAAGTTCCAAAGCTTGCGCTACAGCGATAATTTTATTCTACAATTTTAATTAAGTCGTCATGCTTCTGCAGTATAAAAGGCTTGGGTGCGGGGTGCCCTGTATTGTTCGAACACCTGGACGGAGGCAAGGAGAGATGTAAAGACAGAGAACGGAGAGAGACTCGGGGGGGACTTAGGGCTTCAGCCCTGGGGCCCTGGGGGGCCCAGAGGGGGCTAAAGCGAAAAGGCTCACATCGGTCTAATTCTACAATTGTAATTAAATTTTCATGCTTCTGCAGTAGAAAAGGCTCTGCATAGAAAAGGCTCTGCATGGAAAAGGCTCACATCGGTCTCTCCAGTCAACAAAGCGTGAAAGTGCATCTGCGCCGACGACCAACACATTCTTGCATGATCCCGTCTTGATAAACTGGGAGGCTGTGATCATGCCCAGAACAAAGCCAGAGCAGGCAGCTGTCAAATCGAAGGCCACTGCATTGGTGGCACCAATCGCTGCTTGCACCTACACAGTATCCCATTGCGTGTGTGTGTGTGTTTTGGGGGAGGGGGGGGGGGGGGGGGGGGGGGGGGGGGAGTTAGCCCCTAGTTAAGTTAGCCCCCAGTTAGGGTAGCCCCAGTTGCACCTGCACCCCCAATAAGTTAGCCCCAGGTGGCACCAATCGCTGCTTGCACCTGCACAGTATCCCATTGATTAGGGATGTTAGCCCCCACTTAAGTGAGCCCCAGTTGTGTAAACCTTTTGCGCCCACTTTAGTTATCCCCGGTTGCATCAACCTTCTGTCCCCAGTTTAGTTAGCCCCAGTTGCGTAAACCTTTAGCACCCAATTTAGTTAGCCCCAGTTGGGTAAACTTTTAGCCACCACTTCAGTTATCCCCAGTTGCGTCAACCTTTTGCCCCCAGTTTAGTTATCCCTGTTGCATAGACCTTCAGCCACCAATTTAGTTAGTCCCAATTGGGTAAACTTTTAGCCACCACTTCAGTTCGCCCCAGTTTCGTCAACCTTTTGCCCCCAGTTTAGTTATCCCCAGTTGCGTCAACCTTTTGCCCCCAGTTTAGTTATCCCCAGTTGCATAGACCTTCAGCCACCAATTTAGTTAGTCCCAATTGGGTAAACCTTTAGCCACCACTTTAGCTAGCCCCATTTGCGTGAACCTTTAGCACCCAATTTAGTTAGCCCATTTGCACCTGCATTAAATCCCATAGTCGTGGGGAAGTTAGACCCCAGTTTAGTTAGACCCCACATTTGTTACAACTTGACCCTGAACCCTAAACACAAAATCTGAACCTTTAAACCCCCTAAACTTAACTGGGGGATAAATTTCAGAGTACAGCACCAGCAGCAGTAGGCATGGGGCAGAGGCAGGATGATAGGCACAACACTAGCAGCAGTACGCATAACAGCGCATGACTGGGCCAGGTCTGGCCTCCCGTTACGACTCAGTCATGAGACTAACAAATCATCCTAAATAAGCTCTAGTAACCTGGGTGCAGTTGGCATAACAAAGACATAGACAAGCTGTCAACCGACTTTCCATATTGTATGTAGCCCAGGTTTAAAATTAGGGAATGGACCCAGTGTCTATACGTAGCACCATGGTGCTCTTTCTAGCTTTTGGGGTGCTGCAAGCTATTTTTTTAACCCCCCAAAAGCAACCCACAAAGCTTTGCAGCAGCACCCTCAAAGTTCAAAGGAACGTAATGTCACACTCGTGTTTGTAGCACCATCAATAAAAGCCTGGTGTGCCACTAAACCCCTTCCACAGCTGGCCTAGGCCAATGTTGTCCCCTTGCGTGGCCCCTGACGCACTCCTATCCCAAACTGGATAGCCAGTCATACAGTGAACCTACACCTATAATCTCGATGGAAGGGACAACGTTCCGAATATGCAGATCACCTGATCTCATGAACCATACTGCTACCGACCCACCAACCGATTCGAGGCAGGAACCCTGATGGATGGAACCAGCGTCCAACAGTGCTCTCGTGCCCTCGTGGTAAAAATAGGTGATTGCCTAGCATCCCATGCGAAGAGAAGAACGGTTGGGACGCTGGCTCCGGATCCCCTAGAATGTGCAAGTCACTGGCCCACCCACCATCCATTCTGCCAAATCAGCACCACCATCGTTGGCACCCACGAACTCAGATCACCGGGGGATGTGCCGAGAATTGCAATTACGCATCGCGTGGAACTTACCGTGCATGCATCTCCGAAAACATCGTCGGGGCTTGAGGTGGCGAAAATGATCTGCAGGGCGGATCAGTGGGATCATCAATTGTGGACACGATTATGCTGATGTGGGAACTGAGCATGGAGCATAGAGCATTACCATATCGATATCAGCAGCGGCAATGCCTGCCATCTCCAAGGCACTTGCGCACGCCTTCTCGGCGAGCATGGCGATGCTCTCGTCCTTCCCCAGTATGTGCCTTTTCCGAATTCCTGTCCTGCTAGCGATCCATTCATCGTTCGTATCCACGTACTTTGATAGGTCGTCGTTCGTTAGGAACCCTTCCGGAATCGCTGAGCCCACCCCCACCAACCGGACGCCCTTCATTGCTGCAGCTTCACATCGGACAGCACGTCGAACGGGTGCAGATGCCTGTCGAGGCCGAGAAGCAGCTGGCTTCAGGTCCCGGTTTGTATTAACTGATTTTGACAGACGCATCGGAGACAATTGTCGAATAAATTGAGGAACGGAGAGGTATACGCTCGATGCGCTTTCCAAAGATCAGTCAACCTGCTCAACGGTAGGGCGGTAGATTGAATAGCGATGGCCCGTCGCGATGGCCGTAGTACCGTAGTGCCTGTCCGGTCCCGTCAGCAACGAACACTGGCTGACACCCTTCTAGTCAGGCTGACACTGACCCCGCCTCGCACTATTTCCGAACTTGATGCATACAGCCAGATGCAGCGCATGTTTCTTGGTGAGCTGACACAATTTCTTTACACCTTCCCCCTGGAATTACGTTAGCTCTTGGCTTTTTCTGTTCGAACCTGGCTTCGGTCTGTTGCACTCGATTCCGGTGCCACCTGTCACTCCGACAGCCAACACTCTCCGCTAATTTTCGCTTTTGCCCCCTCTGAACCCGTCTGGACCCCCATGTCGCCCCAGGTTCCACCCCTGCCCGCCCCTGGCCTGGGTTCCACCCAGAGAGAGGGATGCCACGGGGGCGGCCCAGACCCGGTCGGGATCAGAGGTTCCACCCCTCTGGTTCCACCCGTGTCCGCCCGTGTCCGGGGGGGTTAAGCTAGGGCCAGATCTGGTTACACGTTTTGGCATGTCTCTAGGTCAGTGCTGTTTCGACCGGGACAAGATTTTTTTTTGATAGACCTTTAGTTGACAGCTTCGTGGTGAAGGAATGCAAAACACATTTGTGTCCCTGTCGAACCAGCACCTCCAAATAGTGGCCTCGACAGGCCCCAAAAAGACAAAAATAGGGCAAAAAAGTTACCCTTATTTCACTTTTGTTTGAACCACAATTTTCAGCTCGACTTCAAAACACCCTTAGCCAAGATGCAAAACATTATTGAAAAAGACAAACCTTTCCGTTCTGGGCTTCAGATAGGATTTGGCACAGATCATATAATTTGACCGAAAATGTGCCCAAAATGGCACATATCTTGTGTTTCAAGATTCTCATACAAGTTGGAAACTCAATCCAAGTTGCAGGTGACTAGTTTTCACCCTCCCAGCATATTCTACCCAGATGGATTTGGTGAAGAAGTTGAGGAGGTCAGTAAGGTCACCCATGTGACCTACACAAGTACAAAGCAAGTACAAACTCCTGTCCAAATCTGACACCCTTGAATGGGTATTTTGGTCCATTCCTGTCTTCAAAACCTTTTGGCTTGCTCGCTGTTCCAAACTTTATTCTGATGCGATTTTTTCTTTCAATGAATTATGCTCTCGTTGCATATCTCAATGGCTCTCATTAGCCTTAATTATGGCCAAAGAATATGGCCCAGAAATGTTTGCCCCCAATATTATGATTCACCCTTCGTCCCACTCCATCACCTGGAATGGCCCTTCCTTTAACCAACCTATTTCTTTCCCCATCTCAGGCCAATCTTCATCCCTGTAAGCAAGTTTTTTACAGCTTTATAGCAACGCTTTCTTTAGTAGCTTTGGTACTCAGTAATCCTCGATAACACTACCCTATCAAGGGGTAGTTTTGTCGTCATACTGCTGAGTACCATCCCCTTGTGCCTCTATCCTGGTAGCCCTCGACAAAACTGCTCTATCGGGCAGCTCGCCGGGGATATCTTGGTTGCCCTCGACAACACTGCTCTATCGGGCAGCTCGCCGATGTACTGCCAAGTACCACCTTAGAGCCCTGGTTTTTAAGGTACCTAGGCGGCCTTCGACTCCACTGCTATACTGGTCAGCTCGCCGATGTACTGCCAGTACCACCTTGTTTTCAGTTTCTATCACTTTATTGTTACGTCCTCCCCTACGTTCTACGACTGGCAGCAGTAACTTCCTGCCAAGTCCATTGACCCAGGCCAGCTAGGGCTACGTACCGGCACCGCCCGGCATTGCCCTAGTGCTATGCCCTCCCAAGTCCTGCCATCTAGATCTGGTTTGCAGGACTGCTTAGCTTGCAGCCCTCGACGCCACTGCCCTATTAGGGGGCAGCGTCGCCGATATACTGCTAAGTACCGCCAGACTTTTCAGTTGTTTTCACTGTCTTCTACTCATTGTAACAATATTTCCTTTAAAAAAAAGTACAAAGCCAGGCCATTCCCAGCCCTTGCAGGCTGGCATACCGACCCGCAGCAGTCGGAACGAGAGGCAAGATCATGCAGTTTCTGACAATTCAACTTCAGGCATTATGATGGATGGCACAATTCGATGGCGATTGATCGATTCCCTGGCTCGATCTGTGCTCTGCTGAGCTCGCGGCAGTCACTTACGTACGATCGTGTACCCTCGGGACTTCCGGGAAGCTTTCTCCACAGGCCACGGCAGGATGCGAAAATACGATGCAAACTCCGGAAATTGCTTTGCGTTTGCTTTTGTTCTTCACGGAGACATCGCAAAAGAAATAACCAGTTTTGGGCCTGGGGGCCCCGGAGCTTAACCCTCCCGCCCGTGTCTCACTATCTCTCCGTCTCTCTCCGTCTCTCCAGGAGCTATTCGGACGATTCCGGCCACCTCAGCAACCAAACATTTGGCTCGTAGTTGGAATGCGCAAGACTAGAGGTGCCAGCATCGCAGCGGCCAAGATCCTTCGAAAAAGTTGTCGAATGTTTTGTAGCTCATTCCGCCACTAGTAGCTACTTAAACTTACTCCACTATTTATATTTATACGAAACTCCCAGCCTCCATCCTCGCCAGGGACCTGCTCCTCGCCCTATCTCGCAGTCTGCAGATCAAGTTTCTTAACTATTCGCCCCCTGCCCTGCCCGTGACAAGGCTGCAGGCTGTGTTCGGCAATGTAATTAATGTAATTAATATATGGACAATCCTGGGATGATCTGCTGAAATACCGAGGATGAGTAACAGAAATACCCAAGCCGACTACCAAACCAACCCAAGCAGGTTGTTAATGTACCGAATCTAGTCTACTGAACTACTGAGGATGATCACTAGAAATGCGCAAGCTGGTTTGCATAAATAACCAAGCTACTTCACAGGAATGCCTAGGGTGGGGAGTCATCAAGTGATAGCCAGGCCAATTGCTTGCTGGAGCTATGCATCCAAGTTGAAGATAATTGCGGACTAGGAAAGTCCCAGGCCACTTGAATTTGAACCCGCAAAGTGCACTCACTGGTTTCTTTCACTATATCCAAGAACATCCCAGAGTGTACTGAAGAACCATGGACTTGAACTTGGTTACGTGGCTCCAGCCTTTAAGGCTGCTCGCCGTCTTCTGTAATTTATACAACGAATTAAAATCAAAGTTTTCTTACCAAAATAAATACATGATCTCCAATCTCTTTGTACAATCATACTTCATAAACAAACAAAGGCCATGAGGCAAAATGGAGACGCAGTCACGCAACATGCGATTAATGCTTCTACAAAAAAGGATTTTCGTTTTAGCCCCTCCTGTCACGGTTGGGCAAGTCCCTTTAGCATACTTGGCGTACCCCTGGACTGTAGCAACATACATACATATGTGCAAGGCTCAGCTCCGGCTTACGCTATGGCGTCCTTAACTTCACGTCCTGTGCGTGAATGTATTACACGGGTACGATGACTATAGCTAGCTCCGGCTTATGCTGTGGTGTCCTTAACTTCACGCCCTGTGAGTAACTGTATTACACGGATGTAACAATTTCAATTTCAATTACACGGATGTAATAATTTAAATTTCAATGTGCAATGCTCTCCAGGGTAACACAATGTTCTCGAAGATGCTACATGTAGCACAAGTACTAAATTATGTAACTAAGTGTATCCAGGTTGCTGCGTAAAAGCTTTTGGGGGGTGCTTAGGGGGGCTAAAAAAGCTGCTAGTAGCATCCCATGGGCTCCTTGGGGCACCATGATGCTACGTAAAGAAACTGGATATTTCCCTTATCATGGATTCTGTATGTACATGTTACAGTCCAGGGGTAGGCCAAATAGGCTAAAGGGGTTTACCCAACCGTGATAGGAAGGCTTGAAAATAAAAGGCGTGTATGAATTGAACCCCAAGTTGCCAGAAGTAGTTGTAAAAGTCCCTAATGGCAGGACAGAAAGGGCTAACAAGGACCCTGATGCTCTCCTGTCACCTCGATTCCAGTTTGCCTGCTGTGTGTAAGTATATGACAGTCCAGGGGTACAACGTGAATTTTACCAATATCTGTCAATGCTGATCCTGATGCTTACTCACGCATTGCGGCATGGGGACACTGGTTAATTCCCTGTTTGTCTGTCTGTCTGTTACAGTCCAGGGGTAAGCCAAATAGGCTAATGGGACTTGCCCATCCGTGACAGGAAGGGCTAACAAGAAGAGGCATCGATCTACTCCTGGTTGCCTGGTACCCAACGTCCAGGTCCTGAAGTGGATCTCTTCTTACTCATTATCCCCACCAACGGTAGCTTGGCCCAACGTCGATACGCCTGCTCTGGGTTCACGGAGTGGTACCAATCCGGCTGTTCCTGATAAGGATTCAGGCGGTAGTTCTGCAGCAGCTCCTCACCGTCCTGGATGGTGCGGGTGGCAACGAGAGCCAAGCCCTGGGAGTAGGGAATGGACACTAATATAAGTGTTTGAAAAACTAATATTATTATTGTGTCACAATAATATTAGTTTTTCAAATAAATGATAAATTCTGGTGAGACGGCTCGTCATTCTAATTTTAACTAACATTCAGTAATATTACTCATTCACTAAAATGAACGAACTTGGTCTTTCCCTACCTGAGAGGGGGCAGCGTATTAATATTCTTTCTAGCGTATTCATATAAAAAGGCGTAGAAAAGCAATGCTTCAACATTGGCCTTTTTTATGGTCTGGAGTTTTATACATTTATTTGGCTACAACTACTTGTATACATTTATTTGGCTACAACTATTTTTATACATTTATTTGACTACAACCGAGGGGGGGGGGGCAAGAAAAAGGTTTTTGGACCTCATGTTCGATATGGATAGAGAAGCGCAAGCAATAGTCGATAAAAAAAAATCATGTCGATACACCCACAGGCGGCCGAGATACAGGGGGGGGTGGGGGGGGGAGGGGGTCCGACCGTTTTCCCAACTTTATTTGTACTTCATGTAACTTTCTTGCCAGTGCGAATTTTTGAGCGTTAAGTGCACCATCGAGAAGGGATCGACAAGACAAGTTCAAATTTGCAACCGTTAGTCTGTTACACCCAGTGTGGTAATTTGTGGGTGCCCTGGAGGGCACATCCAGGCTGGATGCCAGGCTGGACGTCACCTACACCTTGGCACCCAGTGTCGCACGAGTGGCAGTTAGGCTGAAAAACGTGCGTTCGTATGCGCGTTCTGAATTCTGATCCCTGACGAGGTTCCTAAGTCAGCCTGGGGTCTAGCCCCCCCTCCCCCCACCCCCACCCACACACACCCACACCCACACACCACCGCCACCACCACCACACACGCACACCCTCCTCCCCACACACCACACACACACACCATCACCCCCACCCAACCCCACCACACCTGAGCAGACCCTCAGGCTCCAGAATACAATTTGAGTCAATAAAACCATGATAATGATGATAATGATGATAATGATAGATAGACAGATAAATAACGCTTTCAGTCCTTTTCATACCTGGGTGATCTCCTTCGAGGGCGCGGACTACTGCGCTACCCAAGAAAGTTGTAAAAATACTCAAAACTGAATAACTTTGTCCAAACTTTTTTTTTATGGTTGGAAAGGCCTTGACGTGATGCTCATGGACCCCCCTTTCACTATGTTATACTGTCTGGGTGTCCAGGTATTAAGCCTCGGATATATATTTTTATATATATATATATATATATACATATATAAATATACATACATACATGCATACAAGGCTAACGTTCAAGAGCATATGTATATGGAGTACCTGGGAGGGGGACGCTGCCCCTTGCGGAGGTAGAAGAGCAGAAGCCCGAAGCAACAGCTGCTCCAACTCAGGTGCTAAGCTTGATTCCTCCGCCCTTGGTGCCTTCTTCTTGCCTAACGAGCGAGAGTGAGTGACAGGTGTGGGGAGGTAAGGGTAAGGGTGAGGGTGTGTGTGGGGTGGTGGTGGTGGTGGTGTGTGTGTGTTGGGAGGGGGTGGGGAGGAGCTGAGTATCTTGACACGTAAAACAAAAATGACCATGACCATCACCAGCAAAACACCCCCCTCCCACCCCGATCTAAACACACAAGTTAAGCAAAGGTAACTTGACAGGTGTCCTGGCCTAACACCCCTCACCAGCCTCCAGCTTCCTCTTCATCCTTCGCCATGTATGCTTAAGTTAGCCCTACTAACCTAAACCCACGTAGACCCTAAACCCTATAACCACCTAAACCCTACACCTTTGAATCAAAACCTTAACCACTAAGCTCCTAAATTGAAGTGGGGGCACCCATCCCCCTACCTAACGCACCCCACCAGTTTTCAGCTTCCGGTATCTTGACATATCAACACCAGCACCAGCACCATGATTAACAAGACGTAGCTTGACATGTGTCTTGGTCTAATGCACCCCAGCAGCCTTCTGCTTCCGGTATCTTGGCATGTCAAAACCAGCACCAGTACCATGATTACAAGTTCTATGCCGCGTCCAAAGCAACGCTACAAAATGGCGGAGGGTGTTTGCGGCGGAGCGACAGACGGCAACGGAAGCACGGTAGTTACGAGACCGTTGGCTGACGTGTCAGGCTTCGTCTTGATCGCCAAACAAACGGACAACGGGGTAGCACTGGGGGCTTCCGCCCCCTTGAAGAGAGGGCTCCACCAAAAAAGGTAGCTTGACATGTGTCCTGGCCTAACGCACCCCACCAGCCTCCAGCTTCCGGTATCTTGACTTGCCAAAACCAGCTCCAGCACCAGCACCAGCACAATGATTAAAAAGAGGTAGCTAGGCATGTGACCTGGCCTAACGCACCCCACCAGCCTCCAGCTTCCGGTATCTTGACTTGCCAAAACCAGCTCCAGCACCAGCACCAGCACAATGATTAAAAAGAGGTAGCTAGGCATGTGACCTGGCCTAACGCACCCCACCAGCCTTCAGCTTCCAGTATCTTGACATGCCAGCACCAGCACCAGCACCATGATTAAAAAAAGGTAGCTAGACATGTGTCCTGGCCTAACGCACCCCACCAGCCTTCAGCTTCCTCTTCATCCTTCACCATGTATGCCTCAAAAGCCTCAGGAGGGATGAAGGGCACAGTAGGCAAGTATGCTCTTAGCCAACTGATATCTTGGCCGCCCTCTTTGTTTGCAGCAGGCGCGAAGTTGTATGCCACCTCCAAAACATTAGGCTCCTGGCCTGCATAAAATGGTGAAATAAATAAATAAATAAATACATAAATAAATGAATAAAGAACTAGATTGAAAAAAACATTGGGCTCCTGGCCTGCATACAAGTGGTGCAATACATAAATAAATAAATAAATAAATAAATAAATAAATAAATAAACAAATAAATACACAAATAAATTAAGTAAATAATTATAAGGAAAAAACATTGGGCTCTTGGCCTGCAGACACGTGGTGCAATAAATAAATAAATACATAAATAAATAAACAAATAAATAAATACACACAAAAATAAAGTAAATAAATAGATGGAAAAACATTGGGCTCTTGGCCTGCAGACACGTGGTGCAATAAATAAATAAATAAATAAATAAATAAATAAATAAATAAATAAATACATAAATAAAGGAAAGACATAGATGAATAAATGAATAAAAAATAATAAAAACAAAAAACATTGGGCTCTTGGCCTGCAGACAAGTGGTGAAATAAATAAATACATAAATAAAGGAAATAAATATGTGAATAAATAAATAACAAATAATAAAAACAAAAAACATTGGGCTCTTGGCCTGCAGACAAGTGGTGCAATAAATAAATACATGAATAAAGGAAATGAATAGGTGAATAAATAAATAATAAATTAATTAATAAGTACAAAACAATTGGGCTCTTGGCCTGCAGACCAGTGGTGCAATAAATAAATAAATAAATAATTAAAGGCGTCGTTTTTTCTGGTCGGTCCGTTTGTTGTTTTGTCACACAGACGGACAACCGGGTGCATCTGAGGGCTTTCGTCCCCCAGAAATGGGCTCCGCCAAAAAAAACATCCTCAGCTGGATCACCATTTTTCAAAAATTCAAATTCAAAAATTCGAAAAACACTTGCCTCGGCTGGATGGTTGATCATGTGCTGGCGCTGGTTAGTGAACTTGGTCCACTTTCTGGAGTGAAATAAACAAATTGAAAAAACTCTGCCCAGCCTGGATGGTTGATAAACACACAAAACAAAAAACAAAAACTAATAAAAGACCTCAGCTGGATGGTGATGATGATCACGTCCAAATAATAAGTGATTTGGGCTTTGTACTGCCCGTACCGCCTTACAGTACCTTCCATATATTCCTGCTACGACAATGCCTTGTAAGGGGAGACGTGTATACAAAGCCTACATATCTATTTCTTCAAAAATAAAAAACGTATTTCGACTGGGGCAGGCTTTATCCCAAACAAATTGTGTACAATCTGTCCCGAAATAGGGAAACCCATAATAAAAGAAAAAATACGTTTTCCTTGATCTTGTTCCCAAACTCTGAGCAAACCCAAATCTGAGTATTCTTATTGAACTGATGTGGTTAAGCAACTTTGTAGCACGTATAAATTTTCCACTGGAACAGGTTCATAGGTCTAAACCATCTGTCACTGAAGCCCAATGATTAGGCACACACACAAAAACTGATACCCACTGCCTGATGGTTGACAAAACAAAAAAATAAAAACCAAAAATAAAAAATCTTCCCCTCTGCTGGATGGTTGACAAAATTGAAACTAAAAAAAATGAGATACCCTCTGCAGGATGGATAATAAAAAATAAAAAACCTCTGCTGGATGGTTAACAAAACCTAAAACCTAAAATCTAATATAAAAAACATACCCTCTGCTGGATGGTTGAAAAGACGAAGAACCAAAAACTAAAATAAATGCATACCCTCTGCTGGATGGTTAAAAAAAAAACTCTGCTGGATGGTTGGCAAAAATTAAAGCTAAAAAGAAAAAGAAAAACATACCCTCTGCTGGATGGTTGATCATGTGGCCAAGTGCGAAGGGATGGCGCTGTTCTAGAAGAGGTAGGAGAGAACACGAGGAGCCCT
The DNA here is from genome assembly GCA_022414725.1 of Microglena sp. YARC. Taxonomy (NCBI): domain Eukaryota; kingdom Viridiplantae; phylum Chlorophyta; class Chlorophyceae; order Chlamydomonadales; family Chlamydomonadaceae; genus Microglena; species Microglena sp. YARC. The sequence goes on from JAJSRW010001378.1 coordinate 29,030, forward strand.
CGGTAGACGCAGAACCTATAGGGGAAAATACAATACATAAATAAAATAAACATTGGGCTCTTGGCCAAAAGAAAAGTGGTGCGATCAATGTAGATTCATGTAGCTAAATGTAGATACATGTAGATAAATGTAGAAGAAAGGATGCAAATGTAGATACATGTAGATAAATGTAGAAGAAAGGATGCAAATGTAGATTCATGTAGATAAATGTAGAAGAAAGGATGCAAATGTAGATACATGTAGATGAATGTAGAAGAAAGGATGCAAATGTAGATACATGTAGATAAATGTAGAAGAAAGGATGCAAATGTAGATACATGTAGCTAAATGTAGAAGAAAGGATGCAAATGTAGATACATGTAGATAAATGTAGAAGAAAGGATGCAAATGTAGATACATGTAGCTAAATGTAGAAGAAAGGATGCAAATGTAGATACATGTAGCTAAATGTAGAAGAAAGGATGCAAATGTAGATACATGTAGCTAAATGTAGAAGAAAGGATGCAAATGTAGATACATGTAGATAAATGTAGAAGAAAGGATGCAAATGTAGATACATGTAGATAAATGTAGAAGAAAGGATGCAAATGTAGATACATGTAGATAAATGTAGAAGAAAGGATGCAAATGTAGATACATGTAGATAAATGTAGAAGAAAGGATGCAAATGTAGATACATGTAGCTAAATGTAGAAGAAAGGATGCAAATGTAGATACATGTAGATAAATGTAGAAGAAAGGATGCAAATGTAGATACATGTAGATAAATGTAGAAGAAAGGATGCAAATGTAGATACATGTAGATAAATGTAGAAGAAAGGATGCAAATGTAGATACATGTAGATAAATGTAGAAGAAAGTGCAAATGTAGATACATGTAGATAAATGTAGAAGAAAGGATGCAAATGTAGATACATGTAGATAAATGTAGAAGAAAGGATGCAAATGTAGATACATGTAGATAAATGTAGAAGAAAGGATGCAAATGTAGATACATGTAGATAAATGTAGAAGAAAGGATGCAAATGTAGATACATGTAGATAAATGTAGAAGAAAGGATGCAAATGTAGATACATGTAGATAAATGTAGAAGAAAGGATGCAAATGTAGATACATGTAGATAAATGTAGAAGAAAGATGCAAATGTAGATACATGTAGATAAATGTAGAAGAAAGGATGCAAATGTAGATACATGTAGATAAATGTAGAAGAAAGGATGCAAATGTAGATACATGTAGATAAATGTAGAAGAAAGGAATGCAAATGTAGATACATGTAGATAAATGTAGAAGAAAGGATGCAAATGTAGATACATGTAGATAAATGTAGAAGAAAGGATGCAAATGTAGATACATGTAGATAAATGTAGAAGAAAGGATGCAAATGTAGATACATGTAGATAAATGTAGAAGAAAGGATGCAAATGTAGATACATGTAGATAAATGTAGAAGAAAGGATGCAAATGTAGATACATGTAGATAAATGTAGAAGAAAGGATGCAAATGTAGATACATGTAGATAAATGTAGAAGAAAGGATGCAAATGTAGATACATGTAGATAAATGTAGAAGAAAGGATGCAAATGTAGATACATGTAGATAAATGTAGAAGAAAGGATGCAAATGTAGATACATGTAGATAAATGTAGAAGAAAGGATGCAAATGTAGATACATGTAGATAAATGTAGAAGAAAGGATGCAAATGTAGATACATGTAGATAAATGTAGAAGAAAGGATGCAAATGTAGATACATGTAGATAAATGTAGAAGAAAGGATGCAAATGTAGATACATGTAGATAAATGTAGAAGAAAGGATGCAAATGTAGATACATGTAGATAAATGTAGAAGAAAGGATGCAAATGTAGATACATGTAGATAAATGTAGAAGAAAGGATGCAAATGTAGATACATGTAGATAAATGTAGAAGAAAGGATGCAAATGTAGATACATGTAGATAAATGTAGAAGAAAGGATGCAAATGTAGATACATGTAGATAAATGTAGAAGAAAGGATGCAAATGTAGATACATGTAGATAAATGTAGAAGAAAGGATGCAAATGTAGATACATGTAGATAAATGTAGAAGAAAGGATGCAAATGTAGATACATGTAGATAAATGTAGAAGAAAGGATGCAAATGTAGATACATGTAGATAAATGTAGAAGAAAGGATGCAAATGTAGATACATGTAGATAAATGTAGAAGAAAGGATGCAAATGTAGATACATGTAGATAAATGTAGAAGAAAGGATGCAAATGTAGATACATGTAGCTAAATGTAGAAGAAAGGATGCAAATGTAGATACATGTAGATAAATGTAGAAGAAAGGATGCAAATGTAGATACATGTAGATAAATGTAGAAGAAAGGATGCAAATGTAGATACATGTAGATAAATGTAGAAGAAAGGATGCAAATGTAGATACATGTAGATAAATGTAGAAGAAAGGATGCAAATGTAGATACATGTAGATAAATGTAGAAGAAAGGATGCAAATGTAGATACATGTAGATAAATGTAGAAGAAAGGATGCAAATGTAGATACATGTAGATAAATGTAGAAGAAAGGATGCAAATGTAGATACATGTAGATAAATGTAGAAGAAAGGATGCAAATGTAGATACATGTAGATAAATGTAGAAGAAAGGATGCAAATGTAGATACATGTAGATAAATGTAGAAGAAAGGATGCAAATGTAGATACATGTAGATAAATGTAGAAGAAAGGATGCAAATGTAGATACATGTAGATAAATGTAGAAGAAAGGATGCAAATGTAGATACATGTAGATAAATGTAGAAGAAAGGATGCAAATGTAGATACATGTAGATAAATGTAGAAGAGAAAATGTAGATGCAAATGTAGATACATGTAGATAAATGTAGAAGAAAGGATGCAAATGTAGATACATGTAGATAAATGTAGAAGAAAGGATGCAAATGTAGATACATGTAGATAAATGTAGAAGAAAGGATGCAAATGTAGATAAATGTAGATACATGTAGATAAATGTAGAAGAAAGGATGCAAATGTAGATACATGTAGCTAAATGTAGAAGAAAGGATGCAAATGTAGATACATGTAGATAAATGTAGAAGAAAGGATGCAAATGTAGATACATGTAGATAAATGTAGAAGAAAGGATGCAAATGTAGATACATGTAGATAAATGTAGAAGAAAGGATGCAAATGTAGATACATGTAGATAAATGTAGAAGAAAGGATGCAAATGTAGATACATGTAGATAAATGTAGAAAGAAAGGATGCAAATGTAGATACATGTAGCTAAATGTAGAAGAAAGGATGCAAATGTAGATACATGTAGATAAATGTAGAAGAAAGGATGCAAATGTAGATACATGTAGATAAATGTAGAAGAAAGGATGCAAATGTAGATACATGTAGATAAATGTAGAAGAAAGGATGCAAATGTAGATACATGTAGCTAAATGTAGAAGAAAGGATGCAAATGTAGATACATGTAGATAAATGTAGAAGAAAGGATGCAAATGTAGATACATGTAGATAAATGTAGAAGAAAGGATGCAAATGTAGATACATGTAGATAAATGTAGAAGAAAGGATGCAAATGTAGATACATGTAGCTAAATGTAGAAGAAAGGATGCAAATGTAGATACATGTAGCTAAATGTAGAAGAAAGGATGCAAATGTAGATACATGTAGATAAATGTAGAAGAAAGGATGCAAATGTAGATACATGTAGATAAATGTAGAAGAAAGGATGCAAATGTAGATACATGTAGCTGTAAATGTAGAAGAAAGGATGCAAATGTAGATACATGTAGCTAAAAAGGATGCAAATGTAGAGAAGGATGCAAATGTAGATACATGTAGATAAATGTAGAACATGAAAGTAGATGCAAATGTAGATACATGTAGTAAATGTAGAAGAAAGGATGCAAATGTAGATACATGTAGCTAGAATGCAAATAGAAGAAAGTAGATGCAAATGTAGATACATGTAGATAAATGTAGAAGAAAGATGCAAATAGATACAAATGTAGAAGATGCAAATGTAGATACATGTAGATAAATGTAGAAGAAGGATGCAAATGTAGAACATGAATGCAAATGTAGATACATGTAGATAGAACATGTAGAAAATTGAAAGGATGCAAATGTAGATACATGTAGATAAATGTAGAAGAAAGGATGCAAATGTAGATACATGTAGATAAATGTAGAAGAAAGGATGCAAATGTAGATACATGTAGATAAATGTAGAAGAAAGGATGCAAATGTAGATACATGTAGCTAAATGTAGAAGAAAGGATGCAAATGTAAGATACATGTAGATAAATGTAGAAGAAAGGATGCAAATGTAGATACATGTAGAATAAAATGTAGAAGAAAGGATGCAAATGTAGATACATGTAGATAAATGTAGAAGAAAGGATGCAAATGTAGATACATGTAGATAAATGTAGAAGAAAGGATGCAAATGTAGATACATGTAGATAAATGTAGAAGAAAGGATGCAAATGTAGATACATGTAGATAAATGTAGAAGAAAGGATGCAAATGTAGATACATGTAGATAAATGTAGAAGAAAGGATGCAAATGTAGATACATGTAGATGTAAATGTAGAAGAAAAATGGATGCAAATGTAGATACATGTAGATAAATGTAGAAGAAAGGATGCAAATGTAGATACATGTAGATAAATGTAGAAGAAAGGATGCAAATGTAGATACATGTAGATAAATGTAGAAGAAAGGATGCAAATGTAGATACATGTAGATAAATGTAGAAGAAAAAGGATGCAAATGTAGATACATGTAGATAAATGTAGAAGAAAGGATGCAAATGTAGATAGAACATGTAGCTAAATGTAGATAGAAAGAAGAAAGGATGCAAATGTAGATACATGTAGCTAAATGTAGAAGAAAGGATGCAAATGTTAGATACATGTAGATAAATGTAGAAGAAAGGATGCAAATGTAGATACATGTAGGCTAAATGTAGAAGAAAGGATGCAAATGTAGATACATGTAAAAATGAGAAGAAAGGATGCAAATGTAGATACATGTAGCTAAATGTAGAAGAAAGGATGCAAATGTAGATACATGTAGCTAAATGTAGAAGAAAGGATGCAAATGTAGATACATGTAGGCTAAATGTAGAAGAAAGGATGCAAATGTAGATACATGTAGATAAATGTAGAAGAAAGGATGCAAATGTAGATACATGTAGATAATGTAGAAAAAGGATGCAAATGTAGATACATGAGCTAAATGTAGAAGAAAGGATGCAAATGTAGATACATGTAGATAAATGTAGAAGAAAGGATGCAAATGTAGATACATGTAGCTAAATGTAGAAGAAAGGATGCAAATGTAGATACATGTAGATAAATGTAGAAGAAAGGATGCAAATGTAGATACATGTAGATAAATGTAGAAGAAAGGATGCAAATGTAGATACATGTAGATAAATGTAGAAGAAAGGATGCAAATTGTAGATACATGTAAGCTAATGTAGAAGAAAGGATGCAAATGTAGATACATGTAGATAAATGTAGAAGAAAGGATGCAAATGTAGATACATGTAGCTAAATTGTAGAACATGAGAATAAATGGAAATGCCAAATGTAGATACATATAGATAAGATAGAAGAAAGGATGCAAATGCAAATGTATGAAGAAAGGTTCGAAGAGAATGTAGATACATGTAGATAAAGTGTAGAAGAAAGGAATGCAAATGTAAGATACAATGTAGATAAATGTAGAAGAAAGAAATGCCAAATGTAGAAATAAAGATACCATGTAATAGAGCTAAATGTAAGAAGAAAGGATGCAAATTGTAGATACAGAGAGTGTAGAATATGAATGTAGAAGAACGAGGATGCAAATACTATAGAACACGTTAGGATTAAAATGTAGAAGAAAGGATGCAAAATGTAGATACATTGTAGCTAAATTGTAGAAGAAAGGATGCAAATGTAGATACATGTAGATAAATGTAGAAGAAAAGGATGCAAAAAATGTAGATACATGTAGCATAAATGTAGAAGAAAGGGATGCAAAATGTAATCCATGATACATTAGTAAATGATTAAAATGAAGAAAGGATGCAACTGTAAATGAGATAAAGAGAAGAAAAGTAGCATTCAGTAGATACATTGTAATATAATAGGGGTGTAGAAGAGTGGTGGAAAAAGGATGAAAATACCGTAAATAGTAGACACACAAAAATAGCCAAATAGATCTAGTAATAAATGTAGAAGAAAGGATGCAAATGTAGATACATGAGATAAATGTAGAAGAAAGGATGCAAATGTAGATACATGTAGATAAATGTACAGAAGAAAGGATGCAAATTGTAGATACCCCATGTACAAGCATAAATGATAGAAGAAAGGATGCAAATGTAGATAAACACGTAGCTAAATGTAGAAGAAGGATGCAAATGTAGATTACAATGTAATGCTAAATGCTAGAGAAAAGGATAAATGAAATTGCTAGAACATGTTAGAAAATGAGAAGAAAGGATGCAAAGTAGAATACATGTAGATAAATGTAGAAGGATGCAAATGTAGATACATGTAAGATAAATGTAGAAGAAAGGATGCAAATGTAGATACATTAGATTAAATGTTAGAAGAAAGATAAATGTAGATACATGTAGATTAAAATTGTAGAAGAAAGGATGCAAAATGTAGATACATGTAGATAAATGTAGAGAAAGGGATAGCCAAATGTAGATACATGTAGATAAAATTGTAGAAGATTATAAAGGATGCAAATGTAATACATAGTACCTAAATGTAGATACGATAAGGGATGCAATGTAGATGATAAATGTAGAAGGAAAGGATGCCCAAATGTAGAATCATGTAGATAAATGTTAGCAAAAGCATGTACCCAAAGTTAGATGTACTAAAAGCGTAGTCGTAGTACATGCAACAAGGATGCAAATGTAGATACATGTAGCTAGAAGAAACCAAATGTTAAGTCAGCTATGATAGGATGGTTGTAGAATCATGGAAAAATGAGAAGAAAGGATGCAGGATGCAAATGATACATGGTTAGCATAAAATGTAGAAGCTAAAATGCAAATGTGAATGTGATTACTTGCATGTAGCTAAATGTTAGAAATGTGATACAGAAATAAATGTTAGAAGAAAGCATGCTCGTGCGGGTCGCGGGGCGGGGTTATGTAGGATTAAGCATGTCGAATAGCAAGTAGATACAGTAGAAGGTAAATGTAGAAAAAGGATAGCATGTAGTTACGATAAATAAAAGAAAGGAGGATACTGCAAATAGGAATACATTGTCGAGATAAAAATGTAGAAAGAAAGAAGGATGTAGATACAAATGCTAGATACATGTAGCAAAGCTGTAGAAGAAGATAGAAGTGTAAAGTATGTGAAGATATATTAATAAAAATAATAATATATAATAATAGATACATGAAAATGTGATACTAGATAAAGAGAAATAATATATTAGAAGAATGTGGTACTAAATGAAAGATGGCAATTGTAGATACATGTATAAAGTAAATATATATAGGAAAAAGATATAAAGTATAAATGAAAATAATAGAATGTAACATCCAATATATAATATAAGTAATGTAGAATACGAAAGATGTTAAATCTCATAAAGTAAATGCCAATAATAGACAACTAAATAAATAAATATAGGAAAAGGAGCAATGTAGATACATGTAAGAAATTAGAAGAAAGGTAAATATGATGCAAATCAAAATATGTTTATGTACCAAATAGTAAGATACATGTATACATGAGATAAACTCACTAGTGTATAATTACATGTTAGAAATATAGAAAGTATGAAATGTAGAGTACATGTAATCGATAAATGTAGAAGAAAGGAGCAGCAGGATGCAAATGTAGATACAAACAAAACGTGCAGGCTCTCAGGGGTTGCGGGCAGCCAGTTTTTGGCAGGAGCTGGGTGCGAGTGTGATTCAGGCCAAGGGTGTGTGTTATGTGTGTATTCGTATGTATCGATGACTGTGAGTGTGTGGTGCCCCTAAAACGAAGCCTGGGGTCGCGGTCAATGCACTAGTGTCGTCGTCAGATGCTAGAAGAAGGATGCAAATTTGATAAATGTAGAAAATGTAGAAGAAAGGATGCAAATGTAGATACTATGTAGATAAATGTAGAAGAAAGGATGCAATGTGGTACATGTAGATAAACTGTAGAAGAAAGGATTGTAGATACTAGCTAATGTAGAAGAAAAGGATGCAAATGTAGATTTAAATTGGATAATGTGAAGAAGGATGCATGTAGATAAGTAATAATATAGAAGAAGGATGCAAATGTAGATCTGTAGATATGTAGAAAGAAAGGATGCAATGTAGATAATGGATAGATAATTAGAAAAGGAGTGCAAATGTAGAGTCATGTATGATAAATGTGAGAGAGAAGAGGAGGGAATGGTTATCATAGTAGATAAATGGAAGAAAGGATGCAAATGAAGATACATGAGTACTAAATGTAGAAGAAGGATGCAATTGTAGATACAATGAAGATAAATGTAGAAGAAAGGATGCCTGTAGATACATGTAATATAATGTAGAAAAAGATGCCAAATGTAGATACATGTTAGATAAATGTGGAAGAAAGGATGCAAATGTAGATTCATGTAGAAATGTATAAGAAAGGATGCAAATGTAATACATGTAGATAAATGTAGAAGAAAGGATGCAAATGTAGATACATGTAGATAAAATGTAGGAGAAAGATGCAATGTAGATTAATGTAGCTAAATGTAGAAGACAAGGATGCAAATGTAGATACATATAGATAAATATTAGAAGAAGATGCCAATTGTAGAGTAATGTAGTAAATGTAGAAGAAAGGATGCAAATGTAGATAACACTGTAGCTACAATGTAAGAAAGAAAGGATAATGCAAAGTAGATACATGTAGCACAAATGTAGAAGAAAGGATGCAAATGTAGATACATGTAGATAAATTTAGAAGAAGGATGCAAATGTAGATCATGTAGCAATGTAGAAAGAAAGGATTGCAAATGTAGATACATGTAGATTAAATGTAGAAGAAAGGATGCAAATGTAGATTACATGTAGATAAATTGTAGAAGAAAGGTGCAAATGTAGATACATGTAGCTAAATTGTAGAAGAAAGGAATTGCAAATGTATGATACATGTAGATAATAATTGTAGAAGAGGATGCAAGTAGATAATGTAGCTAAAATGTAGAAGATAAGGATGAAATGTTAGAATACATTGTAGCGTAAATGTAGAAGAAAGGATGCAATGTAGATACATTAGCTAAATGTAGAAGAAAGGATGCCAAATGTAGATAAGTAGCTAAAATGTAGAAGAAAGGATGCAAATGTAGATACATCGTAGCGTAAATGTAGAAGAAAAGGATTTGCCAAATGTAGATACATGTAGATAAATGTAGAGAAAGGATGACAAATGTGATACATGTAGCTAAATGTAGAAAAAGGATGCAAACTGTAAGATACATGTAGATAATGTAGGAAGAAAGGAATGCAATGTAAGATACATGCTAGCTAAATGTAGAAGAAAGGATGCAAAGTAGGACTACATGTAGATAAATGTAGAAGAAAGGATGCAAAATGTAGATACATGTAGCTAAAATGTTAGAAGAAAGGATGCAAAATGTAGATACATGTAGATGCAAATGTATAATGTAGAAGAAAGGATGCAAATGTAGATACATGTAAGACTTCAATGTAGCAAGAAAGGATGCAAAATGTAGATACATGTAGCTAAATGTAAGAAGAATAAGATGCAAATGTAGATACATGTAGCTTAAATGTAGAAAGAAAGATTGCAAATGTAGATACATGTTCTTATAGATAAATGTTAGAAGAAAAGATGCAAATGGTTAAGATAACATGTAGCTAATGTAGAAGGAAGGATGCTCAAATGCTAGATACATGTAGCTAGATGTAGAGAAAGGAGTACAATGTCAGATACATGTAGATAAATGTAGATGAAAGGATGCAAAGTAGATACATGTAGATAAATTGTAGAAGAAGGATGCAAATGTAGACTACATGTAGCTAAATGTAGAAGAAAGGATTGCAAATGTATACATGTAGCTAAATGTAGAAGAAAGGAGTGCAAATGTAGATACAGTAGAATTTAAATGTAGAAGAAGGATGCAAATGTAGATACATGTAGATAAATGTAGAAGAAATGGAGCAAATGTAGTGACATGTAGACTAAAATGTAGAAGAAAGATGCAAATGGTAGATACATGTAGCTAAATGTAGAAGAAAGGATGCAAATGGTAGAATACATGTAGGATAAATGCTAAGAAAGGATGCAAATGTAAGACATAATGTAGAATAAATGTAGAGAAAGGATGGCAAATGTAGATACATGTATTTAAATGGTAAGAAGAAAGGATGGCAATATAGATACATGTAAGCTAAATGCTAGCAAAGAGAAGATGCAAAATATAGATACATGTAGAATAAATGTAGAAGAAAGGATGCAATGTAGATACATGTAGCATAAATGTAGAAGAACAGGATGCAAATGTAGATACATGTAGATAAATGTAGAAGAAAAGGGATGCAAAATGTAGATAAATGTGAAGAAGGATGCAAATGTAGGATACAGGTAGATAATGTAGAGAAAGGATGCAACATGTAGACCTACATGTAGATAAATGTAGAAGAAAGGATGCAAATGCAGATACATGTAAGATAACATATAAGAAGAAAGATTGCAAATGTAACTACATGGAGCATAAATGTAGAAGAAAGATGCCAAATGTAGATACATTGTAGTATAAACATGTAGAAGAAAGGATGCAAATGTAGATACATGTAGCAAATGTACGAAGAAAGGATGCAAATGTAGATACATGTAGATAAATTGTAGAAAGAAAGGATGCAAATGTATATACATGTAGATAAAATGTAGAAGAAAGGATGCAAATTGTGGATTAATGTAGCTAAATGTTAGAAGAAAGGGATGCAAATGTAGATACATGTAGATAAACTGTGGAAGAAAGGAGCAAATGTAGATACATGTAGATAAATGTAGAAGAAAGGATGCACAATTGTAGATACATGTCAGATTAAAATGTGGAAGAAAGGATTGCAAATGTAGATACATGTTAGGGATAATGTAGAAGAAAGGATGCAAATGTAAGATACATGTAGTCTAAAGGTAGAAGAAAGGATTGCTAAAAATTGTAGATACATGTAAGATTAAATGAGAAGAAAGGATGCAAATGTAGATACATTGTGTAAAGCTAAATGTAGAAGAAAAGGATGCCAAATGTAGATACATGTAGATAAATGTAGAAGAAGGATGCAAATGTAGAGTACATGGGGGAGATTAAATGTAGATAGAAAGGATGCAAATGTGGATACATGTAGATAAATGTAGAAGAAAGGATGCAAATGTAGATACATGATGAGATAAATAGGGAAGAAGAATGCCAAATGTAGATACATGTAGATAAATTGTTAGAAGAAAGATGCAAATGTAGATAGCAATGTAGATAAATGTAGAAGAAAGGGATGCAAATGTAGATACATGTAGATAAATGTAGAAGAAGGATGCAAATGGTAGATTACATGGAGAATAAATGTAGAAGAAAGATGCAAATGTAAGAACATGTAGAATAAATGTAAGGAAGAAAGCGATTGCAAATGTAGATACTGTAGATAAATGTAGAAGAAAGGATGCCAAATGTAGTACATGTAGCTAAATGTAGAAGAAGGAGGCAAATGTAGATACAATGTAGATAAATTGTAGAGAAGGATGCAAAATGTTAGTACATGTAGATAAAATGTAGAAGAAAGGATGCAAATGTAGAATACATGTAGATAAATGTAGAAAGAAAGATCAAATGTAAATGACATGTAGCTAAATGTTAAAAAGAAAAGGATGCAAAATGTATAACATGTAGATAATTGTAAAAAGATAATGCAAATTAGATACATGTAAAGTATAGAACTTAAGTGTAGAAGAAAGGATGCAAATGTAGATACGTTAGCTAATGTAGAAGAAAGGATGCAATATAGATACATGTAGCTAAATGTAGAAGGAATGCAAAATGGTAGCAATACTGTAGATATAATGTTAGAGAAAGGATGCAAATTCGTAGAATAATGATAGAATAATGTAGAAGAAAGATGCAAATTGTAGATACATGTAGCTAAATGGTAGAAGAAAAAGGATGCAAATGTAGATTACATTAAGCATAAATGTAAGAAATAGATGCAAATGTAGATACATGTAGCTAAATGTAGGAAGAAAGATGCAAATGTAGATACATGTAGATAAATGTAGAAGAAAGGATGCAATGTAAGATACAATGTAGTGTGGTGTGTGTGAGTGGAGGGTGCAAATGTAGATTCATGTGATAAAATGTATGAAGAAAGGATGAAATGTAGATAATTAAGATAAATGTAAGAAGGATGAAATGGTAGATACATGTGAGTAATGTAGAAAGAGGATGCGAAATGTTTACGATACATGTGATAAATTGTAGAAGAAAGGATGCAAATGTAGATAATGTAGCTATTAGAAAGAAGGATGCAAAAGTGTTAGAAATACAGGTAATAAATGTAGAAGAAAGATGCAAATTGTACGATAAATGTCAGATAATGTAGAAGAAGGATGCAAATTAGATACATAGAGATAAAATTGTAGAAAGAAAGGATGCCATGTAGATAATGTTAGATAATGCTGAAGAAAGGTCAATGGTTAGAACATTGGTAAATGTAAAGAAAGGATGCAATGTAGATAAGATGTAGCAATGTAAAAGAAAGGATGCAATGTTAGATAAACAGGTAAGATAAATGAGAGAAAGGATGCAGTGTAGATAATGATAGCTAATGTAGAAGAAGGATGAATGTAGATTACTGTAGCTAAAATGTAGAAGAAAGGATGCAATGTAGATACTGTACTAAAATTAGAAGAAAGGATGCATAATGTAATAATGTAAATAAATGTAGAAGAAAGGATGCAATGTGATACATGTAGGTGTGTGAGAATGTAGATACATGTAGTAAATGTTAGAAAAAGGATGCAAATGTAGATACATGTAGAATAATGTAGGGAGGGTGAGGTAGAAATATGTAGATAATGATAAAGAAAGGATGAATGTAGATAATGTAGATAATTAGAAGAAGGATGCAAAGTAGATACATTGTAATAAATATAAAGAAAGGATGGCAAGTAGATACATGTAGATAATGTAGAAGAAAGAATGAAAATTAGATAAATGGTAGATAATATAGAAAGGATGCAAATGTAGATCTTAGATAATGGTAGAAGGAGGATGCAAATAAGTAGATACTGTAGATAAATTAGAAGAAGGATGCAATGTGATCATGTAATAAATTAGAAGAAGGATGCAAATGTAGATACTAGATAATGTAGATAAGGATGCAATGTGGATAATGTATAAATGTAGAAGAAAGGATGCAAAGTTAGATACATGTAAAATGTATAAGAAAGGATGCATGTATACTGTGATAAATTAGAAGAAAGATGCAAATGTAGATAAATTAGATAAATATAGAGAAAGGCATGCAAATGTAAGATACATGTAGATAAATGTTAGAAGAAAGGATGCACATGTAGATAAATGTAGATAATGTGAGAAAGGAGCATGTGACATGTAGATAATTAGACGAAAGGATGCAATGTAATACATTAGATAAATGATAGAGAAAAGGATGCAAGATAATGTAGATAAATATAGAAGAAGGATCATGTAGATACATGTAGATAAATGTAGAGGAAGATGCAAATATACGATACATTTAGAGGTAATGTAGAAGAAAGGATGCAATGTATGATACATGTAGAATAAATGTAGAAGAAAGAGGATGCAATGTATACAATGTAGATAATGTAATGAAGAAGGATGCAATGTGGAAATTAGATAATGTATGAGAAAGGTGCAATGTAGATACAATGGTAGTTATTAGACGAAGGAATGCAAATGTAATACTGTAGATAATGTAGAAGAAAGGGATCAAATGTGAATCATGTAGAATAATTATGGAAGAAAGGCTGCAATAGTGATCTGTAGTAAATGTTAAGAGGATGCAATGTGAACTGTAGATAAATGGTAGAAAGAAGGATCATGGATACATGTAGAATAAATGTAAAGAAGATGCAAATTTAGAATACATGTAAATAAATGAGAGAAAGGGTGCAAATAGAATATGATAAATAAGATAGATCGCAATGTAGATAATGTATAAACTAGTAGAAAAGGATGCAATGGTTAGATCATGTGATAAATTGTAGAAAAGGAATGCAATGTAGATTAAGTAATAAATGTAGAAGAAAGTGATTGAAATGTAGATCATGTAGATAAATGTAGAAAAAGGATGCAATGTAGAGGGTAGTGTGTGTGTGAGAGTGGTATGTGAGAAATATCATGTGGAAGAAAGGATGCAAATGTAGATACATGTGATAATGTAGGAAGAAAGGTGCCAAATGAGATCATTACTAAATGTAGAAGAAAGGAATGCAAATTGTAGATACATGTAGATAAATGTAGAAGAAAGGATGCAAATGTCAGATAACTGTAGATAAATGTGAAGAAAGATGCCAAATGTAGATACATTAGTAATGTAAAGAGAAAGTGATGCAATGTTAGATACATGTAGGCTAAATGTAGAAGAAGGATGCAAATGTAGATAATGTAGAATAATGTAGAGAAGATAAGAATGTAGATTCATGTGATAATGTAGAAAGGGTGTGTAGATAAATGTAAAGAAGAAGGTGCAAATGTGGATACAATGTAGATAAATGTAGAGAAAGGAATTGCAAATAGATTACATGTACTAATGTAGATAGAAGATGCAAACGGTTAGATACATGTAGATAAAATGTAGAAGAAAGGATCAAATGTGATAATGTAGAATGAATATAGAGAAAGGTCAATGTAGATGTGAATGGTAGAAGAAAGGATGGCAATGTAGATACAAGTGATAAATGGTAGGGAGCAATGTAGAATCATGTAGATAAATGTAGAAAAAGGATGCAAATGTAGATACATGTAGATAATATAGAAGAAAGGATTGAATGTAGAATACATGTAGAATAAATGTAGAAGAAAGGAAGGCAGAATGTAGATTACATGTAGATAAATTAGAAGAAGGAATTCAAATTGTGGATACTGTAGATAAATGTGAAAAGGATGCAAAATGAGATACATTAGTATTGTAGAGAAAGGATGCAATGTATAAATGTAGTAAAGTAGAGAAAGGAGCAAATGTGGATAAATGCTAAGTAAATTGAAGAAAGGATGCAAGTGATCAATGTAGATAAATGTAGAAGAAAGGATGCAAGTAATACATGTGAAAATGTACGAAGAGGATGCAATAGTAGATACATGTAAGCTAAATGGTAAAGAAAGATTCAATGTGATTATGTAGTAAATTGAAGAAAGGATGCAAATGTAGATACATTGATAAATGTTTAGAAAAAGGATGCAAATGTAAGATTGTGCTAAATGTAGAAGAAAGGATGCAAATGTAGATAAATGTGAATAAATGTAGAGAAAGGATGCAAATGTGATATTTAGATAAATGTGGGAAGGATGCAAATGTAGATAATTGAAATAGTAGAGAAGGATGCAAATGTGATACAATGTGATAGAATGTGAAAGGATGCCAGTAGATACTGTCTAATGTTAGAAGGATTGAAATGTAGATATGTAGATAATGTAGAAGAAAGGAAGAAATGTAGATACATTAATAAATGTAGAATAGATGCATGTGAATAAGTATAAATGTACGAAGAAGTCAATAAATACAGTGCCTAATTGTAGAAGGATGCAAATGTAAATCTTAGATAAAGAGAAGAAAGGATGCAAATGTAGATACATTACATAAATGTAGAAGAAGTGCCAAATGTAGATAAGTAGTAATTGTATAAGAGAGCAATGTAGATATGTATAATGTAGAAGAAGGATGCAATGTAAGATACCTGTGATAAATGAGAAGAAAGATGCAATGTGATACATGTAGATAATGTAAAGAAAGGATCATGTGATAATTAAGATAATGTAAGAGGATGCAATGTGATACATTTAGATAATATTAGAAGAAGATGCAATGTGATAAATGTAGAAAGTGTAGTGTGAGGTAGATTATTAATATTGTAAGAAGAAAGGATGCAAATGTGATAATGTAATAATTTAGAAGAAGAGATGCAAATGTGATACATGTAGTAAATGTAGAAGAAAGGATGCAAATGGTAGATAATTTGATGAATGTAGTAAAGGATGCAATGTTGTATTGATAAATGTGAAGAAGGAGCAAATGTAGATAGCATTAGATACGTAGAGAAGGATGCAAATGTAAGATAATGTAATGTTAAGAGACAGGATGCAATGTAATATGTAGATAAATGTAGAGAAGGATGCAAATAGTTAGATACTGTAGTAATATAGATAGAAGAGAATGTAGATCAGGTAGATAATGTAGAAGAAAGATGCAAATGTAGATACATTGTAGAATAAAAATGTAAGAAGAAAGGATGAAAATGTAAGATACATGTAGATAAATGTAGAAGAAGAGGAATGCA
>JAJSRW010000643.1:0-35873 GCA_022414725.1 Microglena sp. YARC
TTGTTTGTGTGGATGATTGGTTGTTGTTGTATCTAGTGGACATGCGTCTGCATGAGGTGTCGTGTGATGTGGGTTGTTGGAGTGTGGACGAGTGATGCAATGTGTGTATGCTGTGCATGTGGGATGTGCCAATTTGCGCATTGTGTGCAATGTGTTTGTGTGTATGTGTGTAACTTCCCTGTCATCGATCTCTATCATGACAGCCAGTGCTCTGCCAAAACTCTTACATCTTCTGCGATTCTAATGCTATGCCCTCTTTGCTGCCTTACTTTATGACGAAATGCCCACGCCACCCACCCCATAAACTAAGCCTGTAGTGCCTATCTGGAACTACCTCCCCTCCCCCCACACCCAATTTCGGCTCCTCACCACAGAAACAGCCACCAGCCACACATGGGTGGGGATATCCACCAGGTACTCCCTCCACACCCCCCCACCCTTAACTGGTTATCTATAGGTCCAGGCATTTCATTCCATCTTGACTGTTTGTCTCGACCGTACAAATAACGACCTCCCACCCCCAAATCCCGCCCAGACATTCGGGGCTGCACGCACCCCCACCAGGGTAATTTCAATTGCCTAAATTGGCCCAGCGCTCTTATGCGCACTTGAAAACAAAAAACTGCTTTGTAAGTGCAAAGGCGCAATCATTGCTTGCTGGCGCACAGGGAGTTGCAAAAACTGGCTTAAGTCGGCAGAGGGGGTCAAAAAGTCAGCGGATCAAAGCGCAAAGCGCGCGTCTTGAATTCCCTGCCCCTCACGCCCACATCCTTCACTACTGTGGGTCTCCCCTTCCAACCCCACCGAATCTCAATCGGGTTCATATTTGGTCTTTCAACTGGGTAGTATTGAAAACTGTTTTATATCTTTTCAAGATGGCTAGGCCCGCAACCCCCATACCTGCCATACTCCCATATACCAAAACACGCTTCACTCTAAACGTTCTGCGTGAACCTTAGCATCTTTCAGGTGGCCATCTCTCCTGCAGTGGAGATTCCTTCCATGCAGTTGGTTGATCTCTCACTAGTGAGCCGTCCCTGTGAATGGTCTGTGTATGGTTGTATCCTCGGAATCTTCGTGCTCCGTCGGTGTGTGTTTGCTAACAGGGCTTTTTTTACAAAAGGCTTCATTGTATTCGAATCATTCATTTCAGTTGATCTTCTGTTTGTAATCATGTCAATTTCATTCATTCATTCATCTCACGTCATTCATTCATACATTCATTCATTCATTCATTTCCTCCTAACCAGATTTGATTGATCATTCATCATGTTTCATTCATTCATTATCGCATCCATTCATCATATCATTCCATTCATTCATTTTCTTCATCATTATCATCCCTTCCATTCATCCATGCATCTTCATTCATTAATTCATTCATTACCATACATCATTCCAATTCATTCATCCATTCATGTCATACTCATTCATTGTCATATCCCCCCCCAATTCATTCATCCAATCAATCCATTCATTCATCCTTCATTCCCATCATCATGATCATTCATTCTTTCATATATTCATGACATACATATTGTCCGTGGTCATCCATTCTTCTTTCATTCCATGTCTATCATCTCAGTTCCATGGTCCATTTCCATCCAATTCATTCTCATTCGATATCATCCATTCATGTTCATTCATTTCATTTATCCTATCCATTCATCATACAATTTCACTCCATCATAATTCATTCCATCTCCATTCATCCATCCATCATCATTATTCATCCATTATATCCTCTCTATTCATTCCACTCCATAATTCTTACCATTCATCCATCGTCCCATCATTCTTCTCCATAATTCGTGCCATCTCAATCCATTCTGCAGGCATTATCATTCCATGCCGTTCATTACTGTGGTATGGTGTAACCAACTTCTACATGGGTGAGTTAGCTTCACGGGTCTTTTTCACAGGGTCTATTGTTATTATATTTCAGATCCATCCAGATCGCATCCGTGTGTCTTATTAATCATCCGCTTCATTAGTGTACGGTTAACCACCCATGCAGCGGGTATTTCGCTTCTGCATTTCCTCCTTCATGTGCTTTCAAGGTGTGCGCCACTATTGCAGGTGAATTTGTTCACATCACTGAGAGTGGTTTTTTTTCTAGGCTTTTATGTGTTTAGGGCCTCAACTACCAGGGACCAGGTGTCTGCGCCACGTTGCTTTTCTGCCTTATAGAGCCATTTTAGAGCCTGTTGGAGCCTGTTAGAGCTGTTAGGGCTTTTACTGCCATATGAGCCTTCTAGAGCTGATGTGAGCCTGTTAAGGGCTTTGTTAGAGCCTCTTTAGAGGCCTCTTTAGAGCCTCATTCAATGGACGCTGCGAACATACTTATTCTCTAGGCCGGTCTTGTGTGCCAGGTTCTTGACTGATTCGTGTGGTCGTGAAATGTGTGGTGTGGCTGCGCTGCTGTAGTGTGTGATGTTTTATGTGACTTTTGTTCAAGTTTTTATGTTAGTGTGGTGTGTTGTCATTCATATATTAATATGATGTATTATACATATGCATCAATTTAATGTCAATACGGCAAAACAGGCCATCACGGTTACCAAAGATGTGAGTGGACTTCACTTGTACTGATTTTTGTGAAATAATTTGTTTATAGTCGAGGGTGTGGTGTGTGTGGGGGGGGGGTGGGGGGGGGGGGGGGGGGGGCATGGGCGGGAAGAATGTTTGCAGACCACATGTTCGGAAATTGTTTTTTTTCACCCTGACCGACCACCCCACCCACCACCTTACCCCCCCCCCCCCGAGGCTTCATATCTGGACACCCAGGCAGTATTACATATGAGTGTGAAGGGGTAACTACAGATGAAAGTGGACCTTGGACCAAGGCCGAAACACCGCATATAACCACTAAGGGCTATTTGAAATATCACTTGATTAACTTGAAATAATAATAATATTTGAAATAGCCACTTGATTAATTTGAAACTACATAATAATATTGAACAATAGCCACATTAATTGATTTAACTTTGAAATAATAATGAATGTAATTTGAAATAACCTCTTTGATTAACTTGAAACTAATAATAATTTTTGAAATAGTGCCACTGATTAACTTGAAATAATTAATATTAATTTGAAATAACCCCTTGATTGGAACTTGAAATATATAATAATTATTTGAAATATAGCCCACTTGATTAAACCTCTTGATTAATAATAATAATAATATTTTGAAAGTAGACCTCTTGATTAACTTGAAATAATAATAATATTTGAAATAGCCACTTGATTAACTTGAAATAATAATAAATATATGAAATAACCTCTTGATTGACTTGAAATAATAAAATAATTTTTGAAATTAACCTCTTGACAACTGGAGTATAAATAGTTGAAATAGATAATAATACTTATTGAATTGAAACGGGGATCATGATTAACTTGAAATAATAATAATATTTGAAATAGCCACTTGATTACTTGAAATAATAATAATATTTTAAATAGCACTTGATTAACTTCTCAAAATAGATACATTGAAATAGCCACTTGATTAACTTGAAATAATAATAATATGTGGAATAACCGCTTGATTAACTTGAAAGTAATAATAATATTTGAAATGCCAGTTGATTAACTTGAAATAATATAATAATTTGAAAATAACCTGTTGATTAACTTGAAATAATAATAATGATTGAAATAGCCACTTGAATAACTTGAAATAACAATAACATTTGAAATAACCTCTTGATTAACTTGAAATAATACTAATATTTGAAATAACCTCTTGATCAACTTGAATAATAATAAGGATTGTGTGGAATAACCTCTTGATTGACTTGAAATAATAATAATATTTGAAACAACCTCTTGATTAACTTGAAATAATGATAATATTTGAAATAACCTCTTGATTAACTTGAAATAATAATAATAATATTTGAAATAGCCACTTGATTAACTTGAAATAATAATAATATTTGAAATAACCTCTTGATTAACTTGAAATAATAATAATATTTGAAATAGCCACTTGATTAACTTGAAATAATAATAATATTTGAAATAACCTCTTGATTAACTTGAAATAATAATAATATTTTGAAAATAGCCACTTGATTAACTTTTGAAATAACAATAACATGTCGAAACTAACCTCTTGATTAACTTGAAATAATAATAATATTTGAAATAGCCACTTGATTAACTTGAAATAATAATAATATTTGAAATAGCCACTTGATTAACTTCAAATAATAATAATATTTGAAATAGCCACTTGATTAACTTGAAAATAATAATTAATAATATTTTGAAATATAGCCCTTGATTAACTTGAAATAATAATAATATTTGAAATAACCTCTTGATTAACTTGAAATAATAATAATATTTGAAATAGCCACTTGATTAACTTGAAATAATAATAATATTTGGAATAACCTCTTGATTAACTTGAAATAATAATAATGTTTGAAATAGCCACTTGATTAACTTGAAATAATAATAATATTTGAAATAACCTCTTGATTAACTTGAAATAATAATAATAATAATAATAATATTTGAAATAGCCTCCTGATTAACTTGAAATAATTATAGTATTTGAAATAACCGCTTGATTAACTTGAAATAATAATAATATTTGAAATAGCCACTTGATTAACTTGAAATAATAATAATAATTGAAATAACCGCTTGATTAACTTGAAATAATAATAATAATTGAAACAACCACTAGATTAACTTGAAAGAATATTTGAAAGAACCACTTGAAAAAAATCCCCATGTTACAGGTGGTGGCCCGCTACGGCTACCAGGATGTAGTGGAGCACGGACCATCCTTCCTTGCCCATGTCAAGGCCACCATTCTGCATAGGCTGGAGATCAAAGCTGGTCTGCGTAACAAGGGTGTGCAAGATGACAACATCCACGCGGTTGAGGTGAGTCTGAATTTAATGGATATATTATATTATATATATATATATATATATATATTGTATATATATATTATATATATATATATATATATACGCACACACACACACACACACACACACACATAACAAGGGTGTACAATATTACAACATCCACGGGTTGGAGGTGAGTCTGAATTTAATGGTTATACATACATACACATATATATATGCCGTGTGGAGATCAAAGCTGGTATGTGTAACAAGGGTGGAGATCAAAGCTGATCTGCGTATCAAGTGTGTGCAAGACGACAACAATAATACACATATTGGGTGTCAATACATATATTGATACACTCCACTCCACTTCACTCACTTAATCTCTTGTTCGCACAGGATGAGGACGTGCAGGATGAAGAGGAGCCCTCCACCCATGTTGTCACACGCTCCAGGGATATTTTTTTCTGGAATACATTCCGATCGGAATACGAGACCCCGTCCTGGCCGAAATTGCCTGAATAAGTAACCTAATTTTTTTTTTTACTGAAATTGACTAAAAATGACCAATATCGGAATAAGGATCCTGTTTTGGGAGGAAAATAGGGAGGAAAAAATAAAAAGGAATAAGATTTCTTCTTTTTGATTTGAAAAAAATATCCCTGACACGCTCCAGGCCGACGTCTACCTACTGCTGCTAACCCAGGTGTACTTCACTCCACTCAACTTCTCACTTTACATAACTTCACTCCACTTCACTCCACTTCTCACTCCACTTCACTCCACTCAACTTCACTCCACTTCTCTCTCTTCTTCACTCCACTCCACTTCTCACTCCACACCACTCCACTTTTCACTCCACACCACTCCACTTTTCACTCCACACCACTCCACTTTTCACTCCACTCCACTCACACGTTCTCTTGTTCACTCAGGACGAGGACATCCAGGATAAGGGGGAGCCCTCCACCCATGGTGGCACTGCCGCACGATGGAGGTCGGCTACTGCTTACTACAGCTTACCCAGGTGTACTCCCCTTCACTTCAGTCCACTACACTACACTACACTTCGCTCCACTTCTCTCTCCACTCCACTCCACTCCACTCACAAGTTCTCTTGTTCACTCAGGACGAGGACGTACGGGATATGGAGGAGCCCTCCCCAGGTACTTACCTCCACTTCACTCCACTCCACTCCACTCACAAGTTCTCTTGTTCACTCAGTACGAGGACATCCAGGATGAGGAGGAGCCCTCCCCATGTTACCCATGTACTTACTTCCACTCCCCATGTACTTACCTCCACTCCACTCCACTCCACTCCTCTCAAATGTTCTCTTGTTCACACAGGACGAGGACATCCAGGATGAGGAGGAGCCTTCCACCCATGGTGGCACTGCCGCACGATCGAGGTCGGCGTCTGCAAAACACAACGAGTCCAACCCATTTGGAATCCCAGCTTGTCTGAAAGAGGTGGGTTTGTATGAATGTTTGTATGCATGTATGTATGTATGTATGTATGTATGTGTGTATTACTGTGTGTATGTGTTACTGTCCAGGGGTAGGCCGAAATATGTTACAGTCCAGGGTTATGTATATTACAGTCCAGGGGTATGTATGTTACAGTCCAGGGGTAGCCAAATATGTTACAGTCCAAGGGTAGGCCAAATGTGTTACAGTCCAGGGTTATGCATGGTACAGTCCAGGTGTAGGCCATATAGGCTAAAGGGACTTGCCCAACCGTGATTGGAAGGGCTTATGAGGATTGGCGGGCTAGCCGGAAGGGGATGGCTGTTGATCTGGGTGTGAGCGCGCCCCCCCCCCCCCCCCCCCCCCCCCCAACACACACACACACACACACACACACACCACTACATACCCACCACCACTCTACGTCCTGGTCCCCAAGCCCCCCCTCCACACACACACACACACACACACACACACACACACACACACCATCCCTCGACACTCTATTCCCTGGTTCCCGAACAACCTGCAGGATGAGCAGTGGCGGGCTACCCTGGACGCAATCGCTGCTGATATTGGTGTGCGTGGCTCCCCCCCCCCCCCCCCCCACACACACACACACACACACCACACACATACATACATACACCACCCCCGCCCCTCGACACTCTATTCCCTGGTTCCCAAACAACCTGCAGGATGAGCAGTGGCGGGCTACCCTGGACGCAATCGCTGTTGATATTGGTGTGCGTGGCTCCCCCCCCCCCCACACACACACACACACACACACACACACACACACACACACACACACACACACATACATACATACACCACCCCCGCCCCTCGACACTCTATTCCCTGGTTCCCAAACAACCTGCAGGATGAGCAGTGGCGGGCTACCCGAGAGGCAATCGCTGCTGATATTGGTGTGCGTGGCTCCAAGGCCGACTTGACAGATGGCATGCCCATGATGTGTCGCTTTGCTGAGGACGCCATGGATAAGCTTGCCGAGGTGGGGTGTCTATACATGTATATAAATGCTGTTTGAGGCATACTATTTATTTACTTACCCCGTGCGCGCCTTGAGTATTGGCAAGATGAAGTATTGGCAAATGTCATTTCCCCCCTAAAAGTGGGACTCAGAAAAGCATGGCAAAACTAACTTGGCAAAGGGGTCTATGGCTTTGACTGTCTCAAGCTCAGACCTGAAATCCAGTTGGCTAAGGGACATATGTTATTGTTACATTTCCTTGTTACATGTTCACCAATTAGTCTGCCCAAGCTTGCTGTAAAACCATGTAACAATTCAAATCAGGAGCATTAAACTTGCCAGGGCTAAGTAGCCAGATCGGTACATGGCTCCAGCCAGCCAAATTGCTGGCTGGAGCCATGTAACCAAGTTCAAGGTCAAGTACATGTTCACACGGTAGTCTGCCCAAGCTTGCTGAAAATAAATCAATGTAGCAATTCAAATCAGGAAGAATTAACTTGCTAGGTCTTAGTAGACTGAGTACCATGGTAACCGTACCTTGGCAAAGGCCAACCACCTGGAGAGGTCTCAAGCTGGATCCCTAATCCGGTTTGGCAAAGGGCCGTTTGCCAAACCGTTTGCCAGTATGTATTTTTTCCTTTTTTTATTACAGACCATGGGTAGCAAATTAGTGCTATCTATGTGTTTATTTATTTATTTATTACAGACCATGAGTAGCGAACTAGTACTATTTATTTGTTACAGTCCATGGGTACCCAATTAGAGTTATTTATTCTTTTATTTATTTATTTATATGACCTCACCTACCCTGCGTGTATGTATGTTACAGTCCAGGGGTAGGCGGAGTAGGCTAAAGGGACTTCCCCAACCGTGACAGGAAGGGCTGAAAAGAGAAAGCATTCATGAATTGAAACCCATTACTAACTACAAAACTTGTATCTTAAATTTGCTTCCAGGCTGCTGTTACACCGGGGTAGGCCGATGCATATGTAGGGAACGGCAATATGATATCATATGATGCTGGCAGTCTGACTAGGCTAAATTTACCATTTATATACAATATCATATGATATCATTCTCACCTTTGGCCAACATAGTATGATATGCCAATCCCTATGCATATGACTGACTACAGGGATATTTTTTTCAAATCAAAAAGAGGAAATCTTATTCCTTTTTTTCTTTTCTCCTTTTTTCCCCTCCCAAAACAGGATCCTTATTCCGAATTTGGTCGATTTGGGTCATTTTTAGTCAATTTCAGTATTAAAACAAAGCAATATTTTTTTGTGAAGGTTTCTTATTCCGGCAATTATGGCCAAAATGGGGTCTCTTTTTCCAATTGAATTATATTCCGGAAGAAAACAAATCCCTGACTGACTACACGCGTCTTATCCTACATTAATTTTCAGGCTGCTGTTGCACCGGAAGCTTCTCAAGCTGTGGTCGATGCACATGACATGGTACTCCGTCACATTACTAACCACAAGCCTCGCATCCTACACATACTTGCAGGCTGCTGTTGCACCTGAAGCCTCTCAAGCTGTGGTTGATGCGTATGACATGGCAATCACCTTGGTCAACGCCTTTGATGAGGGCGTGGTCTACTACCTGGGCAGGTAGGTGCCAATAGATCCATCCTACACACATGGACTCAGTCAGTCAGTCTGCCAGTCAGTCAGTCACTGTAATAAATCACTCACTCAGTCAGTCAGTCAGTCACTCAGTCAGTCGGATACTTACGAGGGCGTGGTAATAAAATAATGATAACGCCTGGTGGGGCGTGGTGTTAAGGGAGCCCGTCGTACGCGGGTGGGGAGCGGTCTCCTACCTCAACTGGACAAGCTACCATCGCGGTTGACGACGACCTGCAACGCCAAGAGCGACCGAAGGAGGAGTCGAACCCCCGACTCTTCATTCTTTAGCAACCTGGTCTACCACTAGACCATTGTAATCGCTAAAGAGGCTTGAGGGCGTGGTAGACTACCTGAGAAGGTAGGTGGCAATGGACCCATCCTACACACCATCCTACACTCCATCCCATACCCACCCCAAGCCAACTGTCCTTATATAAGGGAGGTCAGCCTCTTTCATGTGGGTGTGTGTATATGTGTGAATGTGTGTGTGATTGGCAATCACCTTGGTCAACGCCTTTGACGAGGGCGTGGTCTACTACCTGGGCAGGTAAGTGCAACCTCACCCTCACCCCCTCCCTCACCCTTACCCTCACCCTTACCCCCTCCCTCACCCTCACCCCCAACCTCACCCCCACTCCCTACCTCACCCTCTCCCGCACCCCCCACCCTCACCCTCTCCCATGCTCTCAGGACCTGAACGCGTAGCCAGGCAGGGAGCAACCCGATTCATTCATTTATTGTCGGCACCCTCTCCCTCACCCCCATCCTCACCTCTTACTCACCTCCACCCCCACATCCTCCCTCACCCCTCCCTCACCCCCACCCCCTACCTCACCCTCACCCTCACGCCCTACCTCACCCCCACCCTCTCCCTCTCAGGACCTGGACACGTAGCAAGGCAGGTAGCAACCCGCTCCAGTCATTCATTGTCGGCACCCTCTTCCGCACCATGGAGCTCCTGGCTTACCATGATTCTGAGGCCTGGCAAATACCGCTTGACAACATGGTTGAGTTGGGAATGACAGTGGAGGTTTAGGCCTGGCAAATTGCCTGGCAAATATGGTGAAGTTGGTTAGGCCTGGCAAATATCACTGGCCAATATGGTCGAGTTGGCAATGACAGTGGAGGTTAAGGCCTGGCAAATATGACAGTCCTGTTCAGGCCTAGCTTACCATGATTCCGAGGCCTGGCAAATACCGCTTGACAACATGATCGAGTTGGGAATGACAGTCGAGGTGTAGGCCTGGCAAATATGACAGTCCTGTTCAGGCCTAGCTTACCATGATTCCGAGGCCTGGCAAATACCGCTTGACAACATGGTTGAGTTGGGTATGACAGTCAAGGTGTAGGCCTGGCCTGGCAAATGGCCCGGCAAATACCCCTCGGCAGTTGACAATATGGTTGAGTTGGTTATAGCAGTGCTGTTTAGGCCTGGCAAATACCGCAATGACAGTGGAGGTTTAGGCCTGGCACATCTCACTGGATAATGTGCTAGACTTGATTGGGCCTGGCAAATACCGCTTGACAACAAGGTTGAGTTGGGAATGGCAGTAGAGGTTTAGGCCTGGCTAATACCGCTGGACAAAGTGGTTGGGTTGGTTATGACAGTCCTGTTGAGGCCTGGCAAATTTGACCTGGCAAATGGCCTGGCAAATACCGCTGGACAATATAGTTGAGTTGGTTATGATAGTGGAGGTTTAGGCCTGGCATATCCCACTGGACAATATGAGGACAGATCCATTTGTGTGCAAGGGTAGTCTTCTAATTCCAGGCCATCCTATGCGATTCCTATGGAAATCAGGGGAAGTACTCAGCAGAGAAAGTTTGAAGACTTGTCCAAGGTTTTGAAGAAGAAGAAGAAGATTTGTTACAAGGGTCTATACGACGGCACTTAGGCGTTTATACGTCTGCAGAAGACAATACCCCCCGTGCGATAGCCACAGAAACCAGGGAGTGTGAAAGGGTTTGAACTCAGACCGGTCATAGACATGTCCAAGTCTCTACACAGGGTTTGGAGACTCGGCCTGTTTGCTGCTCTGCTGTGCTGTGCATTTCAGTAAGACGAACATGTGTTTGGCCATATTTACAGAGCCCCGGTATAAATAAATAAATAGTATCCCTTCTTATTAGGTATGAATAAATAAATAGTATCCCTTCTTATTAGGTATGAATAAATAAATAGTATCCCTTCTTATTTGGTATGAATAAATAAATAGTTTCCCGTATCATGAGGCGTGAGGTTGAGGGGGCCAGCCCGTTTGCTTGCACTGGGGCCAACCAGCAAACAGCGTCCCAGCCTATGATCTTACCGCAGTTAGGCCTATATTTGCTCTCTTGCTTCCTTGCTTGTCAGGTTTGGTTTGTTTACACTGTATATTGAAATTGAAATTGTTACATCCCAACTAAAAAAACTAGAACTAATTAAAACCAAACTAACTGTGTATTGAAATTGAATTTGTTACATCCGTGTAATGCAGTCATTCACAGGACGTGAAATTAAGGACACCACAGCGTAAGCCGGAGCTAGCAGTAGTCACCGTTGGACCTCATAATTAAATGATATACTGTGCCGCGGGCCGAAGCCCCAGTGACTATGCATCCTACTACGGGGGCTTTTAACCCCGGTTAGGAATCACCAACACAGTGTAGCACGCTACTAATGTTTACACTGTATATCAGCCTTCAGGTTGCACACCGTCTGTGGGCGTAGTTAACCTGGGTGCGTAATAGAGTTTGATCACTGTAGCACGAACTCAGGGCCCCCGTCCGTAAACGACTGTTTGGGGTTCAGTTCTTCAATGCTTTTTCTTTTAGGCCCTTCTTATACGGTTGGGCTAGTCCCTTCAACCTATTTGGCCTCCCCTGGAGGCCTGGACTGTAACATACATACAAACATAGTTTGTAAACTACATCACACTCCTGAGTACCGTACATATGGTAAATCACACAGTTGTGGCCAGTTTCGAGAATTGAATTTCATTGGTACGTGTTTGTCAGCCAACTCTGGACTGCTCTACATCTACCAACTGCTGGAAGTCCCGCCTCTGAAGCCTGAAGGCCACTGTTTCTTTTTTGGGCTATGCGTAGCAGCTTCTTGGCAGCTCCTTCCACACATCCTTGGGTCAAACCTGAAGATAGCTAGTGCGTCTAAGCTTGCACGGCAGGCATTCCAATGCAGCAGTGATCTATGGGCTTGGCTCAGGCCAATGAAGCTTGGTATAAGCTATTACATACACACCCAAAAATAAAGTAATGATAATGCCGGGTGGGTGCTAGCCCCAATATTGCACCATGCGGTCTGCACACATGCATGGTCCTATGCAATCCCCATCTTTGTTCCAGGCACATCCACACGCATGCACAGTCCCATGCAATCACCACTGTTGCACCATGCACGTCCACACGCTTGCGCACATAGTATCACGCAATCTCCATCAAAAAATGTACCAGGCACATACACACACATGCACAGTCCCATGCGATCCCCATTGTTGCACCATGCCCATCCACACAAACACACACAGTACCACGCAATCCCCGTCAATGTACCAGGCACATCCACACAGATGCATAGTCGCATGCAATCCCCATCGTTGCACCATGCACGTCCACAGAAGCACACACAGTACCACTCAATCCAACATGGATTGAGTTATGGATCCCTTGAAGGTGGATTTGGTTTCGACATTAAAACCGTTCTGCAGGGTTTGGGGATTTGCTGTAGCAATTGTTTTTTTGAAGTTGTGTGGAGTTGTGAAAGGTATTTCACCAAAGGAGGTGGGTCTCCCTACTCAAACCAGCGACACCAAGGAGTTTGAAATGCGTTGCCACTCCTACAAAAGAGGAATGGCATGTTCATGAGGAATGGCATGTTTACATTGTGCGCCCCAATGAACGGACCAACATACCGTATATTTGGGGCGCTACAATGATGAAACAGGCCGCCCTAGCATATGATGCCGCCGCCATTGCTTGAGCGAGGGGAGGGGGGGGGCTTCCCACCATCCACAAAATTACAGGTGAGGGTACAAGCAATACAGCAAGAAAAACATAGGGGAGGGTACAAGCAATACAGCAAGAAAAATACAGGTGAGGGTACATGCAATACAGCAACAAAATGAAGCATAAGATCTAGAAAGTTTCCAGTCTGCATCATATTGTATCGCATTACATTTAACTTTAACTTGATTCAATGGCTCCAGCCAGCA
Organism: Microglena sp. YARC; assembly: GCA_022414725.1. NCBI lineage: Eukaryota > Viridiplantae > Chlorophyta > Chlorophyceae > Chlamydomonadales > Chlamydomonadaceae > Microglena > Microglena sp. YARC. The sequence continues at coordinate 13,186 of JAJSRW010000643.1, forward strand.
ATTTGGCTGATCGCCGTCTTTGGCAGAATGAAATAATACCTTGGAAAATACTTAACATTGTCATAGGCAGGCCAGTGTTGACCCAAGACAAGCTACTCCACAACTTCCGGGGGGGGGGGGGGGGGGGGGGGGGGGGGGTCTTCCAACCATCCTCACACAATTAGCTTAGTGCAGGTCCCTTAGATGTATATAAATCATACCATTTTGTCTATTCGTGTACCGGTAGTTATAAACTGATTATCATTATATTGGACCTGGAATCCTTCGTTTGGTCCATATAAGCCTGTGACAAGAAACGCACAGTTAAACTGTCTGCATAACAAACACCTCGGATACCCCGTCTTTAACTATTTGATGGGGTTCAGTTCACTGGTGCTTGTTTTTTAAACTGCCTTTCATGTGTTTAAGGTTGGGCAAGTCCATTTTGCCTATTTGGCTTATCCTGGGATGCAAAAATAAAGATACGTACAAGGCTGAAAAAGGCCATGTGGAGCGGGCGGGTTTGGTCACGTTTCTGTGTTACAAATAAAGAATGTGGCTCAAGCATCCTCGAATAAAAAATCAAGAATTCATATATCTGCAGCTATCTAGCATGCTCGAAAGGGTATACGTTATGTCTAACAATCTTTCTCTGAAACTGATATACAAATACGATAAGATCTCAAAACAACATGTGTAGGACTGAACCGAGGAAGATACATCCCAAAACATGCATACCTATTGACAGGAACACTATAGGAAAACTGGGCAGTTTGTAGCATATGATAGACTGTGTATACGGCCATATTTGAGGTTGTGCTAGTCCTTTTAGCCTTGCTGGCTACCCCCTGGAATAGATCTCAAACAAATGCAATTAAACGGCTTTCTTCTTTTTATATATTATGGGCCAAAAAGTAAACTCTGCAGTTATTTTAGGATTAACGCTGGTTTGTGTCGAGAGACCCACCTCCTGGGGTGAAAGTCCTTTCACAACTAAAAAAAAAAAAAAAAAAAAAACACAAAGGCATTCACAAGGCCCACTGGAGCCATCATCAGGGGAAATGTGGTTTTGAAAGTCCCTATTTGAGGTTTTGCAAGTCCCTCAAGCCTTGTTGGCTACCCCCTGTAATATATATAAAAACAAATGCGACACAAGGCCCATTGGAGCCATCATCATCATCATCATCAGGCAGGCAGGCAGGCTGGGGGGGGGGGGGGGGGGGGGGGGGGGGGGGGGGGGAGCATACAAGGTCGTAACCCCTTTTGTGACCCAGAGCAGGGCGCATGACTTAGATGGGTGGGGGTGGGTGGGGGTGGCTAACAACCACACGGACAACCGTACTAGTATATATAAAAAAACAAATGCATACACATGGCCCACTGATGAATCCATCATCAGGCAAAATCAATACCGAAATTGCAAGAGTGGGCCTCAGTCGGTAAAACGATTGTTTGGGGTCCAATTCATCACTGCCTTTTCTTTTTAAGCCCTTCCTATACGGTTGGGCAGGTCCCTTTAGCCTATTTGGCCTACCCCTGTACTGCATCATACATAAATACAAGAGTGTGCTCCATTAACACCCTCTCTGCTGCTTCTTTTAGCTACAAAACAGCAGCTTCTAGGTGGGTCCCCAAGCCAGCCATTGGGCAAAGCCCAAACATTTCAGCAGTGCTAAAAAACTGATTGTACCAGCTTCCAGGAGCACTAGGTAGCTTTAGGTTTTGCTTTATAGGCAGGCAGGAGAGCTGTCTAGAAGCGGCTGCTTGTAGCTGAAAAAGAAAAACACTGCACATCCTCTTTGCTTGACTATCTGCTCTATCCATCGATCAACGATACCAATATGTAGATATACAACTATACCTAAATGGAGATTGAGGTGCCATATGTTGAAAGGCCCGCTGTGTCAGTGGATGGGACCTCTGGGTTATCATCGTGCCCCTCTGGGACATGCATGATTATTGAACGACACGGCTGCGAGTGCTCTCTACACATCTGGCAAGATCCAGCTCCATCCATTGATCACCTACACCTATATGTAGATATACAACTATACCTATATGGCGATTGAGGTGCCATACAATGTATCATGCGCAGGGTGCCACATGCTATTGCTTGGAGATGCAAATGTGGCTTTCAACATAATAACTTATAGCCTGGCCCTAGGTCGCTGTCAACCGCCATGGTAGCTTTGTCCATGTAAAGTGGCAGCTTGTTCCCTACCACCGTAAGACGGGGCTCCCTTAATACCGTGCCCCACCAGGCGTTATCATTACTTTTTACCTCATGCCTGGACTTGTACCTCATGCCTGGACTTGTTCCTCATGCCCGGACTTGTACCCCATGCCTGGACTTGTACCTCATGCCCGGACTTGTACCCCATGCCTGGACTTGTGCCCCATGCCTGGACTTGTACCTCATGCCCGGACTTGTACCCCATGCCTGGACTTGTACCTCATGCCTGGACTTGTACCTCATGCCCGGACTTGCACCTCAGTCCACATGGTGGTGCTCGCGCAGCGCAAGCCAACTCGTCCTGGGGCACAGACCGTAGCCAGTAGGTACTTGGAGGTGAAGAAGGAGGTGGGGCAGTATTTGTTGCCAACAAAGACCTCGCACGAGGGGTTTAAGTTCAGGCCGGTGAAAGACATCATGTTACCAACACGAACCCGCTCCATGGGAGCAACAGCCTCCAATACCGGTGTGCTAGATGAACCACTCCTCAGTACAATGTTGCCGTCACACAGGACTCCCACTTGGCCTGTTGCGCAAGCCTTGACTGACAACTGAAAGTGGCAAGGTGTGTGGGGTTAGGTAGCTGCATGGTTGACTGTATTTTTACATGCAGGGAGTGCATGCCTCAAGCCACCACAAACAACTGCGAGCAGCAAGGTGTGTGGGGCTAGGTAGCTGCATGGCTGGACTGTATTTTGACATGTAGGGAGTGCATACCTCAAGTTGCAAGTACAAGTGGACTGTATTTTGACATGTAGGGAGTGCATACCTCAAGTTGCAAGTACAAGCAGCAAAGCGTGTGTGTGTGGGGGGGTTAAGCTGCAAGGATGGTTTTTATTTTGACATGTAGGTTGTGCAAGCCTCCACTCAACTGACAAGTACAATCAGCAAAGTGTATGTGTGGGGTTAGCGGCAACGATGGTATGTATTTTGCCGTGTTGGGGGAGCAAGAGTGTGGGGTTGGGCGTGTTCTATTTTGCTTATGTGTATGTCTGTTGTTACATTCTAGGGGTAGGCAACTAGGCTTAAGGGACTTGCCCAACCTTCAAATTGTTTACAATGAAAGCAGAGGATGGCCTGTGCTCAGATTTCACCAGGGAAGGGGACACATCGGCCCTATCGCAGTATGTGAATGTAGTTTTACAGTCCAGGGGTAGCCAAATAGGCTTTGCCCAAGGGGCTTGCCCAACCTTACAACAAGGACAATGAAATCAGATGATGACCTTACACCAAGTACCAACCAACCTTACAACAAACCTTACAACCTACCACAACCCAAGGATGACCTTACACCAAGTACCAACCAACCTTACAACAAAACCTTACAACCTACCACAACCCAAGGATGACCTTACACCAAGTACCAACCATCCTTACAACAAACCTTACAACCTACCACAACCCAAGGATGACTTTACACCAAGTACCAACCAACCTTACAACCTACAACCAACCTTACAACCTACCAACCAACCTTACAACCTACAACAAACCTTACAACCTACCAACCAACCTTACAACCAACCAACCTTACAACCTACAACAAACCTTACAACCTACCAACCAACCTTACACCTACAACAAACCTTCAACGTACCAACCACCTTACAACCAACCAACCTTACAACCTACAACAAACCTTACAACCTACCAACCAACCTTACAACCAACCAACCTTACAACAAGTACAATAAAAGCAGAGTATGGACTGTGCTCAGGCCTCACCTGGGAGGGGAACACATTGGTCCTATTGCAATATATGTATGTAGTTTTACAGACCAGGGGTAGCAAAATAGGCTTTGCCCAAGGGACTTGCCCAAGCTTTAAAACAAGTACAATGAAATCATAGGATGCCCTGTGCACAGGTCTCACATGGGAGGAGGAGGCATGGGTTGTATCGCAGCATATGAATGTAGTTTTACAGTCCAGGGGTAGCCAAATAGGCTTTACCCAAGGAACCTGCCCAACCTTCAAAATAAGTGCAATGAACAAGTATAAGTTGCCCAACCTTAAGTGCCAATGGAAAGCAAGAGGATGGCCTGTGCTCAGGTCTCACCTGGGAGGGGGAGATATAGGCCCTATCGCAGTATATGAATGTAGCTTTATAGTCCAGGGGTGGACAAATAGGCTTTGCCCAAGGAGCTTTTCCCAACCTTTAAAAACAAGTTACAATGAACAAGTATAACCTTAAAACAAGTACAATAAAAAGCAGAGGATGGAGTGTGCTTAGGTCTCACCTGGGATGAGGACATGTACGTTGTATCACTGTACATGAATGTTTCTTTTCTTCGGGCCGTCCAGAAATAGCTATAGGGATGCTGTCCTTGGAGGAGGCCTAAAACCATCAAGCTAGAAAAATACAATTTCATACTCGAAAAAAACAACTGTCTCAGGTCTCACCTGGGATGAGGACATGTGGGTTGTATCGTAGTTTATGACTGCAGTTTTACAGCTCAGGGGTAGCAAAATAGGCCTTGCCCAACCTTAAAGCAAGTACAATAAAAGCAAAGGATGGAGTGTGCCCAGGTCTCACCTGGGAGGAGGACGTGTAGGTTGTATCACAGTAGGCGTTGCCAATGAAAACTGTGCAACTTGTGTCGAAATTGCCAAACAAGTTAATGGTGTCTCCAACCTTGAAGCCACTACTGGGCACTGTTTGGGACAGGTAGATTGGGCCGCCTGTTGATGAGAGAGGGGACCTCGCTGTTAGTTTCTGCTTGGTTAAATCATTTAGGTAATACTGTTTGGGAAAGGTAGATTGGGCCGTCTGTGGATGCGAGGGGAAGGGAGCTCACTGTTAGTTTCTGTTTCGATTAAATCATTTATGCGATCAATAATATATTTCATACAGGGATTTCATACATTTATATTTCATACATTTATAATATATTTCATACATTTATGCCCGCATTTATGTGACCAATAAATATATTTTTTCATTTATGTGATCAATGATAGAATTTCATAAATTTTTGGGATGCTCACTGCTAGGGTGGGTGGGTGGGTGGGTGGGCCGCCTGTGGATGCGAGAGGGAAGGGGAGCTGTTAGTTCATGTTTTGGTTAAGGCATTTATATAAGAAAGAAAACATTTTATCATTTGGAAGATGCTCGCTGTTAGGATCTATCCTTTCCCTTATAAATTGAATTGCCCTATAATCTCACAACCAGAAAATATTGACAACCTTCCCTACACATGTGAGTAGGGAACGGCAACTAATATTAGTGTGTTGAAAAAACTAATATTAACTAATATTATTACAGTGTGAAAACAATATTAGTTTTTCTAATAAATCAAAAATTCTGGTGAGAAGGCTCATCAGTCTTGTATTATCTAACATTCACTGATATTATTCATTCACTAATATTAAGTAACTTAGCCTCATACACATATGAGTACAAAAATTGCAAGAGATCTCCGTTTATTTGCATGCATAGTTTGCTGGGTCAAAGGATTATGCACGAGCAATGCGGGAGCTCAGTCAGTTTATTTGTAAGCATATAATTACATAATGTGATAAGGAGGATAAGCCCTGTACCTGTTGGTGCAGGTGGGAGAGTTGTGGCGGGGGATGGAGGAGAGAGGCGTGTGGTCACTGGGAGGGGAGGGGAGGGGCTGACAACCTTAGGAGGTGGAGGGGAGGGGCTGGTGGCCTTGGGAGGTGGTGGGGAGGGGCTGACAACAACAGGAGGGGGAGGGGAGGGGCTGACAATCTTTGGAGGTGGAGGGGTGGGGCTGGTGGTCACTGGTGGGCGGAGCAGAGGGGCTGTTGGTGACTGGGGGAGGAGGGGAGGGCTGCTGATAACCTTGGAGGTTGGAGGGGAGGGGCTGGTGGCCACGGGGGGGGGAGGGGAGGGGCTGGCAATCTTTGGGAGTGGTGGGGAGGGGCTGGTGGCCACTGGGGGAGGAGGGAGGGGCTGATAACCTTGGGAGGTGGAGGGGAGGGCTGTGGCCACGGGGGGGGAGGGAAGGGGCTGACAATCTTTGGGGGAGTGGGGAGGGGCTGGTGGTGACTGGGGAGGAGGGGAGGGGCTGATAACTTTGGGAGGTGGAGGGAGGGGCTGGTGGCCACGGGGGGGGGGAGGGGAGGGGCTGACAATCTTTGGGGGTGGTGGGGAGGGGCTGGTGGTGACTGGGGGAGGAGGGAGGGGCTGATAACCCTTGGAGGGAGGGGAGGGGCTGGTGATGACGGAGGTTGGTGGGGAGGGACTGACAACTGGTGGGGAGGAGCTGGTGGCGACTGGCGAGGAGTTCTGGGGGGATGGTGGTGGTGGCGAAGGTGGTAATGGCGAGGGAGGTCTGGGGATGGTGGTGGTGGCAAAGGTGGTGACGGGGAGGGAGGTCTGGGGGATGGTGGTGGGGGAGAAGGTGGTGATGGCGAGGGAGGTCTGGGAAATGGTGGTCGGGGAGAAGGAGGCGATGGCGAGGGAGGAGGTGAGAGGCTTTGGCGGGGTGGTGGGGGAGATTTCTTCACTCGACGGGATGGGGGTGCACCAATGGGAGGGTAGTCGTAGTATGAGCCTGGTGGGTAGTCATAGTAATCATAGGAGTAATCGTTGGAGTAGTCTGCGGACGTAGAGGCGAGGACAGTTGGATCAAACGGGTTCACTTAAGAGTGAGAGCTTAGGTGTCAATCTGGGGTCAGTTGAAAGTGAGAGATCAGGTGTCAATCTGGGGTCAGTTAAACGTGAGAGATTAGGTGTCAATCTGGAGTTGCTGTTTGACATGAGGCCACTCTCGCATTTAATATTAATATCATGTCATGTCATGTCATGTCGTGTAATACTGCCATAGGCAGGCCAGGTCTTGTTGACCCAAGACAAGCTTGCTCCACAATAGACAACATTCCAAAAACAGTTGTTTGGGGTTCAGTTCATCAGTTTTGTGTGCTTAGCTCTTCTTGATATCATGGTTGGGCAAGTCCCTTTGGTCTATTTGGCTACACCTGGACGGTAGCAACATACATACAACAAATAACGTTCAAACAAGGACAAAATGGTCGCCAGCTTAGCAGGAATAGCCAAATAGGCTGAATGACTTTAAGGCAAAACACCTCGCCTTCCTATTTCCAAATAGGCCGAGTGAGATAGGAAACGTGAAATTCGCGTTTATCAAGCGATTGATAGATTTCCAGCGGGTAAAATCGAGTCAGCCCCAAACCGTAGGTCGCCTACTGTTCGTCCTGGGCGGGTATTACGGATAATACCTGGGTATTACGGGTAGTACCCAGCGCGTCGATTAACATTTTGGGCGCGTTGACTCAACTACTCCCGTTGCTGCGCGGCACCCCTACGGTAAACCCCCTTCGGTTCATACACGGAAAGATAGGAATCCCATACGTTTTGAGGAACAGGTTTCGAGTAGGATAAGGCAATGCAACGTACATGTAACTAAGCAGGTACGCGCCCGAGGTGCACGTATCGGTAAGATTTATGATACCTGGCTATCTTGTCTGCAGGGATGGGGTACCGGTTCGTACATGAAAAGACGTCGCAATCCTCATATAAATGCAATCAGCACATCGCACTCATCATGTGTACTCAATTATGATGCACGGTAAATGACTCCAGAAGATAAGAAGACTATCCAGCAACACCTCTCATCATTACTAGCATAGACAGGCCATAGTTGACCGAAGGCAAGCACGCTCACAACATCCCGGGGGGGGGGGGGGGGGGGGGGGGGGGAGGGGGGGGGGGGTCCAACCATCCTCACTGTCGCAGGGTACAATCAACAAAGCACTTATGATCGTACCTTGTGCTGCTGCGCCGCAGAGCAGCGCGAGTGCCACGAGTGCGGATGCTCGGATCCTTACAACTAACGCCATACTTACTACTTCAGCTCGATTGAGATAGCTAGGTGATATGGATCATCCGCGGGCATTGTCCTTAAGTAGCTCGTGCAATATTGCCAGCGTGCAGATCAGGTGCAAGGAAGCGATCGGCTACAAGTATCACTACCGCGAACCTGTCGGTAGGGGGAAGCTGCTCGACCCCTGACTCGATCGCGGTTGAGGGCGGTGCGCGCCCAGTCGCCGTGGTTATCCGGGAATCCGAGTTAGAATCCAGGTAGGCCCGGGTAGGCTTCGATCACTGCCCAGAACCTGTCGTGCTGGATTGGAAGTTTCGAACCCTGGCGGTTGTGCTGCCTGGCTTCTGCGGGCATCGCCCGGGTGGACGTATTCTGAAGACGGTTAAACGCATGAAGGCGTACTATACCCTCGCTTCTCTTCTACAACCGCGTACAAAAGGAAAAATCCGCGTGGCAGAAGTCGCAATTCGTCATCTTATTCGGGCATTCGGAATAGTGGACGCAGAACGGCCTGTCGCACCAGCTGGGCTCCTGGACTGCTGGAACTCCTACGCAGAGGGCCCTCTGCTCCTACGAATGTACTTTCGCCTTTCTACGCAAGACCACTCGCCCAGGGCTGAGCTGGCAGCGGGGGCGGTCCGGACTGGATCCTCGCTGCTTCGTAATTGCTTGAGTGAGCTACCGAGATGTCAATCGGAAACAGATCCAAGGTGGAGATTTGTGGGTACCGGCGCTGATAGCCTGGTACTGGGTACGATGTGGGGCCCTGAAGCGTTAGTTGCTTGTTTCATTCCTTATTTTGATGTATTTGTGTTAAAGTCCAGGGGTAGGCCAAAATGCCCAAAGGCTATAAGGACTTGCCCAACCGTGATAGGAAGGGTTTACAAATAAAATTGAAAAGCACTGATAAACTAAACCCCAAACAACCGTTTTACCGACAGGGGCCCCGAGTTCGTGCTACAGTGATAATTTAATTATACCTTTTTGGGGTGAACCATGGCCTGCCTAGGGCAATGTAATGTAAGCTTGGGTACAACCGGTACTACAGTACCAAATTGTGTGTAGTTCTTTCTTCTCGTGGGACGCAGTGACTGGGTAGATGCTTCACAGCATATTTACATGTGATAAGATAGATGCAAGACAGGCTTGCAGTTCATAAGTAGAAAACATAGTCGGCGACCATGTAGGGCCTACAGTTGCTACTAGCTAATGGTCTCAGCCACTAGCTGGCAGGCGGTCCGTGGTCACAGACTTGACCAGACCTGGCGTGTACTAAGTCTGTCTGGTGCGACCTATAAGTCGTAAGCAAAGTGCTGCTGGCATCAGAGCAGCAGGGGGCAGCGGGCAGCTGGGGGCAGCGAGCAGCGAGAAGCTGCAGGGAGCTCCTGGCATCAGGGCTGCAGGGAGCTGCGGGCAGCTGGGGGCAGGGGCGGCAGGGAGCAGCGGGAAGCTGCAGTGAGCTGCTGGAATCTGCCAGAGGCTGCAGATATTTGCCGGGAGCAGCATGGGCTCCCGGGGGCAGCATGAAGGAGGAGTGCAGGGCAGCAGGGAGCTGCTAGGAGCAGCAAGGATCCGCCCGGTGAATCATGGTACAGCAGGCATTTAGAACATCAGGGGACGCTCGGAATCCCCCCTAACTCGGGCATTTTAGTGCATCTATCCCCCCCTATGATCAAATGAAGGAGGGAGCTGGGACTGAAATGCAGAAATCCAATGCTACACCTAAACTGTAAATGGATCCCCACAGGTCGCTAAGGAACCACGGATCCGTAGCATAATCGGGATCAGACAGCATGGGCATCATCCAAGGTAGGTTCAGTCATGCAATGCAAATGTGGGTGTTATGCGGAGCAGCAATTGATCACATCCAAATTCCAGGTCATAGGTTCCAAATAATGAAATGGCAAATGTGGATGAGCTACATGGGGCAAGTAACATATCCCCCCCCCCCCCCCCCCCCCAAGGTGGTCCTACGGTGACTATAGCTAGCTCCGGCTTACGCTGTGGTTTCCTTAACTTCACGTCCTGTGAGTAAGTGTATTACACGGATGTAACAATTTCAATTCAATTTCATTTCATTTCACACATCCCCCCCCCCCCCCCCCCCCCCCCCCCCCCCCCCCCAGCTTTGGGCATGTATTTCCCCTTTGATGATCAAATTGAACACACCGGCGATGATCAAATCTCATACATTGGATAGAAAATCATCAGTGGAAATCAGGGGGTCCCAAAGATCATTTGAGAAATCTCAAACACATGTAACACAGAGGTGTTGTAGTAAAATCATTACCTTACGGTGACTACTGCTAGCTCCGGCTTCTGCGGTGGTGTCCTTAATTGCACGTCCTGTGAGTGACTGCACTACCGGTGCACGGATGCAACAATTTCAATTTCAATTTCATTACCTTCCATAATTATGGTCCAGGAGGGTGTCGCGCCTGGTACTGATTCCTGGACTTCATGTGTATGATTACAAAGGGATGGGTTTCGGGTTTAGTCTACCAGCCAGAAAGCCATTGCAGGATGATTTGCTAAGTTTTACACAAAGCAGCACGTATGCAATTCCAGGCTCGCAACTGCAAGTTCGGAGTAACTAATGCAAATCAGAAATTGGACAACAATTGTGCCATCGATTGGTGCATCACTTGATTAGCATCAAGTCACTGATGCAGACACGGGTGACATAGCATAGCCGAAGCTACCGGGTTCAAGGAAACTATGATTCCCCCATCATGCAATCACCAATGCATACCGGTTATGCAGCCCAACCGTTTTTCGTTCCTCGTTTTTCGGGGAAGAATGTCCTGGAGGCCGTGCAGTGCTGTCAAGGTTGGTAGTTGTCACCCATGCCTCCCGTCAACCAGGCTGCCTGGGCGCCTGGCAGGTATCTAGGAGGTAACCGCCCTTTGCAAGTAGTGGGCTGGCGTGGTGAAGCTTGGTGTGGGAAATAATGTGACTTCACAATGCCGTGTGGTGTGGGATGGAGGCTTCCGTTCAGCCTGAAAATTAAAAAATGAAAAATAATATAATTTGTTCGCGTTTACATTTTCTTGGTAATTATTTTTTTCTGCCGAAGACGGCGAGCAGCCAAATTGCTGGCTGAAGCTATGTTACCAAGTTAAGTTCAGCCTGAACCCGGTTATCCGCCTCGACTTCCGTTTCGCGCTTCCGGCAGTATCCCTGTCGTACATAGTTTGCTCCCTCAGTCAGGGACGGTAATAAAAACCCATGTGTCAGGAGACCCACCTCCTTGAGTTTAATTCCGTCCATGAAAAAATGAGGGAGGTGGACCTGGCCGTGTATTCAACTGTCCAAGCCCATGTGATTGCATTGATGTACTAAGGAATATGCATGTACTTAAGACAACTATTTGTCCACGTTAACATTTTCCTGGTATTTGTTTTACTAACACTCTCATTTCTGAAATGAAATAGTGCCAGCCACTGTGCTAAAACCAACATTGCAGCAGTTCTGGACAGCTGATTGTGCCAGCTTTGAAACCACACACACACACACACACACACACACATATATTTATATATATAGGCTAGCCACCACTGTTTCATTTCCGGGCTCCTCATGGCAGCTTCCCGCCAGCTCCAGTAGCCAGCCACTAGATTAAGCCCAGAGCTTGCAGCATCATTAGAACACCTGGCGTGTCAAATTTCAGACACACTAGCAAGCTTCAGGTTTGGCCCAAAGACGGAGGAAAGGAGCTGCCTAGGAGCTGATTCCAAAGCCCCAAAAGAAACAGTGACACTCTTGGGGATTTTGGGGCTGACCCCTTCACCCCACCCCACCCACACAATCACACCACACTCCCCCCCCCCACACACACACCCCTCCCACCCTACACCCCACACCACACCAAAGGCGACTATGTGCAGGTTCACTACAAGGGTTATCTGCATGTAGACCCCACAACTCACACCACACTACCCCCCCCCCCACCCCACCCCCCCCCACCCCACCCCACCCCTCACCACACCAAAGGCGACTATGTGCAGGTTCACTACAAGGGTTATCTGCATATAGACCCCACCACTCACACCACAAAACGCTTGGGGATTTTGGGGCTGTGAGATAATCTGCTATCTTGATTTTTTTAGGTTGGGCAAATCCCTTTAGCCCAATTGGTTCGTTAGTTAGTTAGTTGGTTGGTTAGTTGGTCAGTTATCTTGATTGTTTGAGGTTGGGCAAATCACTTTAGCCCAAGTGGCTACACCTGGACTGTAACATGCATACAATGGGCTGTCATATAGTCACCCCAAACCCTTTGCAAGATTTTTGGTACATATGTACATGTATATATAGATATACATGGTTAATCTATCCCTATACGGTTTGTAAGTATATATGTGGTTTACCTATTTCTATATCTATCTACCTATGATATAGGGATGTGGAATTCATGCTTAGATGTTTCAGTCATCCAGGTAGATGCGGGAGATGCCGGTACGGAAAGCGGAATCTACTGTGTGAGATCGCAGTGTGTGTGTGTGAATGTGTGGGAGTGTGGTAGACCAGTGTTTGTGGCCACTGTATTGGCAGCATCCACTATGTGAGATCGCAGCGTGTGTGTGTGTGCATGTGTGTGTGTGGGAGTGTGGTAGACCAGCGTTTGTGGTCAGTGTTGTAGTCCAGAGTTTGTGGTCAGTGGAAAGCGGCATCCAGAAGGGCACCAAACCTGGTATGGAAAGCAGTATCCACTGTGTGAGATCACAGCGTGCCTGTGTTTGTGTGTGAATGTGTGGGAGTGTGGTAGACCAGTGGTTGTGGTCAGTGGAAAGCGGCATCCACTGTGTGAGATCGCAGCGTGTGTGTTTGTGCATGTGTGTGTGGGGGCGTGTTGTAGTCCAGTGGTTGTGGTCAGTGGAAAGCGGCACCCACTAGGGCACTAAACCTGGTATGGAAAGCGGTATCCACTGTTTCTTTTTTGGCCGCCACCCCGCAGTCCGTTTGATCAACGACCGTGCAACCGACAAGAAGCCTGACACATCAGCCAACTGCCTCGTAACTAACTGGCTTCAGTCTGCTTGATTCCGTTGCCACCTGTCGCTTGGATACCACTCCCCGCCATTTTTTCATGTTGCTTGCGACGCTGCCTAGGGTTTGTCGGGGTATGAGTACCAGCTTCTAGACAGCTACTCTATGGAAGTTTATCCCTCGGCCGATTTTACGAACTCTAAGGCCGATTATACAAACTCTAAGGCCGATAGTACGAACTCTAAGGCCGGAGTAACCTGTTCTCCTTATAAGGTCTATGATCTCACAAGCTCCATTCAGAGCCCATATAGCTAGGGATCGGCAATATGATATCACATGATATCATGTCTTCATATGATATCATATATGATATCATGTTATCACATGATATAGATGTCATCATATGATATCACATTGCCGATCCCTAGCTATATGGAGGTCTGACTAGGTAATTTTGGTAGGTATGTTTGTATGATATCATATGATATCAGACTCGCCTTTGGTCAACATCATATGATATGCCGATCCCTACATATAGCCACTTGGCTACCCTTGGACTCAACATACATACATTCAGAGCTTGGGATTAATTAGGACTCGGGTGGAATGGCGTGAGGGCTCAGCTCTCCCAGCTTAGCTCCCACATCGGTCCTAATGAGGAATCTGGTGGAATGGCGCAAGGGCTCAGCTCTCCCAGCTTCTCTCCCACATCGAGCCTGATTAAGACTCTGGTGGAATGGAGAAAGCGCTCAGCTCTCCCAGCTTCTCTCCCACATCGAGCCTGATTAGGACTCTGGTGGAACGGATAAAGGGCTCAGCTCTCCCAGCTTCTCTCCCACATTGGCCCTCATTAGGACTCTGGTGGAATTGAGAATGGGCTCAGCTCTCCCAGCTTCTCTCCCACAGCGGTCCTCATCAGGACTCTGGTCGATTCGAGAAAGGGCTCAGCTCTCCCAGCTAAGCTCCCACATCAGTCCTAATTAGAACTCTGATGGAATGGAGAAAGGGATCAGCTTCTCTCCCACATCGCTCCTCATTAGGACTCTGGTGGAACGGAGAAAGGGCTCAGCTCTCCCAGCTTAGCTCCCACTTCAGCGACAACCTGTAGACAATGGGCCAAGCCAGTGTGGTTGGTGCACTCAACAAAATAATCTCGGGCATTGAATGAATGAAGATCCCCCCCCCCCCCCCCCCCCACACACACACACGTAACCCCACCCGCCCACCTTCCAACTTCCATCCAGCCTAACTCATCTTATCCAAGCCCATCCGAGCCTGGCCCAGCCTAGCCTAACTCAATCCACCCCACACATAACCTCACCTACCTGAGTAAGAGCAAAACTGTCCCTGAATACTGGTAGGAGCATAGGCCATAGCCGCACGTACCTGAGTAAGAGCAAAACTGTTCCTGAACAGTAGCACTGGCCATAACCACCATGCCATAGGAGAACAGGCCATAACCAATAGGCCATAGCCACACCTACCTGTGTAATTGCAAAACTGTTCCTGAATACTGGTAGGACCACAGGCCATTGCCGCACCTACCTGAGTAAGAGCAAAACTGTTCCTGAACAGGAGCACTGGCCGGCCGTAGCCGTCCTTTACAACCAGTGTGTTGAACATGCGACCAGCAGACTCGACGGCATCCCATCCATCCAGCACCCACCTGTGGAGAAGTGGGGCACATGTGTGTGTGGGGGGGGAGTGCGTATGTGTGTGTGAGTGTGTGTGTGCGTTTGTAAGTGTGTGTGGGGGGTTGAGTGTGCGTGTGTGTGTGAGTGTGATTATGAGTGTGTGTGTGTGTGAGTGTCGGTGTGTGTGTGTGTGAGTGTTGGTGTGTGTGAGTGTGTGTGAGTGTGTGTGAGTGTGTGTGTGTGAGAGTGTGTGTGCGTGTGTGAGTGTGTGTAAGTGTGTGTGTGTGAGAGTGTGCCTGAGAGTGTGTTAGTGTGTGTGAGTGTGTTTGACTGTGCGTGAGTGTGTATTAGTGTGTTTGTGACTGTGTGTGTGACTGTGCGTGAGTGTATGTGTGTGTGAGTGTTGTGTGAAAGTGTCTCATGTGCATTTAATCTACCTTTGGTTGGTGGGTTTCCCTAGTGCAAGCAAACAGGATGGCCCCCTCAACCTCGCGCCACGTACTAAGGAGCACTATTTATTTATTTACTAATTTATCAATGTATGGGTACTCGCGTGTGGTAGTACGATTTTGCCGGCGCCTTTTTGCAATGGGCCGGGGGATTTTTGCAATGGGCCAGTGGCCTGCCTATTTTGTGTGCATCGATGAAGCCCTTAAACGATTCCACAGCGTTCTTTTCTGTTCGATAGGATATCAGGGATGCAGGAGGAGGATGCGAAAGAAAAATCATGGCCTTGGGCACCTTACATTTGCTCTACATTACCCTACAAAGCTGAAACTAGGCCAAACATCCCAGCTGCGCATCAAGCGCGCTGCGCTAACACTCTACGATCCTGAGATAGTTAACAGGGCATGCGATTAATCTACGGTCCAAGGACGGGGCTCGTTCTTCGCTGGTTCACATCTTGAGGAGGTGGGGATTGGCCTGGGCACGACTTTCGGCTGGCAACGCGCGTGCACCATTTGCAATCGCCAGGCGACAGCGATATACCTACAGTTGCGAGGGACGCATATTTTATGCGGCTCGTTCTTCAGTAGAGTAGGCACTGCAATCGGGTCGACGTTGAAGGAGGGAGTTAGCTAGGGATCGACAGGAGGCAAAGCTCCCCAAATTCGTTCGCTATGAGTTGCTGCGCATATTCCGGAGTGTTAAGAGCGGTCTGACTTGCCAGGATATCGAACTGATAACCAATATTGCCCGGCAGGTGAGGGTAGGATGTTGCTGAAAGACCGACTGGTGGGAGTGGATGTAGATGTTGGGATGGAGAGAGGACTGGGAGGCAGACATGGGTTGGAAGGAGGGAGGGGGGGAGCACTGGCCCATGGTATGGAGGGGTGGGGGTGGGGGGCATGGGGTAAAGGGAGGTGGGTGGGGTGGCCATGGGGTGGAGGGAGGTGTTGGGGGCAGTCATGGGGTGGAGGGAGGTGTGTGGGGCAGTCATGGGATGGAGGGCAGGTGTGTGGGGCAGCCATGGGGCGGAGGGAGGTGTGTGGGGCAGCCAAGGGTGGAGGGAGGTGTTGGGGGCAGTCATGGGATGGAGGGAGGTGTGTGGGCAGCCATGGGGCGGAGGGAGGTGTGTGGGGCAGCCATGGGGTGGAGGGAGGTGTTGGGGGCAGTCATGGGGTGGAGGGAGGTGTGGTGGGTGGCCATGGGGTGGAGGGAGGAGTGTGGGGTGTCAATGGGGTGGAGGGAGGTGTGTGGGGTGTCTATGGGGTGGAGGGAGGTGTGCGGGGGCAGCCATGGGTGGAGGGGGTGTGTGGGGCAGCAATGGGGTTAAGGGAGGAGTGTGGGGTGTCCATGGGGTTGAGGGAGGTGTGTGGGGTGTCTATGGGGTGGAGGGAGGTGTGTGGGGCAGCCATGGGGTGGAGGGAGGTGTGTGGGGGCAGCCATGGGGTGGAGGGAAGTGTGTGGGGCAGCCATGGGGTGGAGGGAGGTGTGTGGGGTGTCCATGGGGTGGAGGGAGGTGTGTGGGGCAGCCAAGGGGTGGAGGGAGGTGCGTGGGGCAGCCATGGGAGGAAGGGACGTGTGTGCAGCAGCTATGGGGTGGAGGGAGGTGTGTGTGTTGGGGGCAGGCATGGGGTGGAGGAACATGTTCGCAGTAGCCATGGGGTGGAGGGAGGTGTCATATGCAGCCTTGGGGTGGAGGGAGGACAGGGGGCCAGCCATGAATTGAGGTGTTGGGGTCAGCCATGGGGGGAGGGAGGTGTTAGGGGCAGCCATGGGGAGGAGGGAAGTGTTGGGGGCAGCCATGGGTTGGAGGGAGGACTGGGGGGCAGCCATGGGGTGGAGGGAGGTGTTCGGGGCAGCCATGGGGTGGAGGGAGGACTGGGGGCAGCCATGGGGTGGAGGGAAGTGTCGGGGACAGCCATGGGGTAGAGGGAGGTGTTAGGGGCAGCCATGGGGTGGAGGGAGTTGTTAGGGGCAGCCATGGAGTGGAGGGAAGTGTTGGGGCAGCCATGGGGTGGAGGGAGGACTGGGGGGCAGCCATGAATGGAGGTGTTGAGGTCAGCCATGGGGGGGGGGGAGGTGTGTGGGGTGTCCATGGGGTGGAGGGAGATGTCGTGGGCAGCCATGGGGTGGAGCGAGGTGTGTGGGGCAGCCTTGGGGTGGAGGGAGGTGTCGTGCGCAGCCATGGGGTGAAAGGAGGACTGGGGGCCCTGTTGCTTTGCTTGTGTTACCATTATATAGATAGATAGATAGATACATACATGTGTATGGATACATAAATCGACCTTATATTTAATCAAGTAAACATGACTCCATTTATTTGTGTTTTGTATGTAGTTATAGCAGCATGCAGCATGATGCAGTTTGACAACAATAACAATGCAAGTGAAAAAAGTCTCTTTGGATGGTGATTCTTGATGGTGGTTTTTGATACTGGTTTTCGGAGATACTCTTTTTAATTCCTATTCCATATATATTTAGTCTCAATAAGCATTGTGTACACCTATATGGCTATATTAAAGTGTAGTGGAAATTCGCCCATGAATTCTTGCCAATAATTCATAATTAGGGTGGGGTTAAGGGTGGGGGAGGACCAGGCAAATTTACATATGTGCAGGACTTAGGTGATTTTGTATAGTGATTTCTGATTCGTTTTTTTATAGTTATTTTTGAAGATAGTGGTTAAATAGTCTCAATGCGCATAATGTAAACCTCTATTGAAGCGTTGTGTTAGGCATATTTGCCCACGCATATTTGCCGATGGCCCAAAGGAAGGATGATATTTAGGGGGGTGCAGGCCAGGCAATTTTGCAGATGCAAATTTGCAATTGCAAATTTGCATGTGCAAATTTGCATGTACACAGGCCTTCGGCCTGTACACACGCAACTTTTGCCGGCCGTTGGCCTGTAAACACACACGGAATATTAGCCGTGTATGAGTGTATGTGTGTGTGAGTGTTGTGTGAAAGTGTCTCATGTGCATTTAATCTACCTTTGGTTGGTGGGTTGCCCTAGTGCAAGCAAACAGGATGGCCCTTTCAACCTCACGCCACGTACTAAGAGCACTATTTATTTATTTACTAATTTATCAATGTATTTACTTATTGATTTACTCTATCTTTTCAAGGTGTTTCCCATGGGCTCAAGCTCAGTAGCATCGTTGTACTCGCTTATTCCATTGTTTACTTATTTATTCATTTACTTATATATTTATGTACTCATTAATTTACTCTACCTTGCCAAGGTGTAGCTCACGGGCTCAAGCTCGGTGTTATTATTATTATTATTATTATTATTATTATCATTATTATCATTATTATCGTTACTATTATTATTCTTATTACCGGTATTCTTCTTCTTCTTCTTCTTCTTCTTCTTCTTCTTATTATTATTATTATGAATTATGCGTACTATTTATTTACTCTACCTTGACAAGGTGTAGCTCATGGGCTCCAGCTCGGTATCAACGTTGTACTTGCTTTTCATGCGGTACTGCACCACCTCATACTGTAGCTCACGGGCTCAAGCTCGGTATTATTATTATTATTATTATTATTATTGGTATTATTAGTATTATTATTAGTAGTAGCATTATTAATCATGCTATTTATTTATTTACCTAGCCAAGGTGTAGCTCATAAGCTCAATCTCGGTATCAACGTAGTACTACGGCGTGCTACTTATTTATTTATATATTCACTTGTTTATCTACTCAACCTGGCCAAGGTGTAGCTCATGGGCTCCAGCTCGGTATCAACAAAGTTCTAAGGCGTGCTACCAGTATTTATTAACTTATATATTTTTTTACTTTTGTTTTTACTTGTTTATCCTTTTACTCTACCTTGCTAAGGTGTAGCTCATGGGTGCAATCTTGGTTTCAACGTTGTACTAAGGCGTGATATTTATTTATTTATTGACTTATTTATTCACTTATTTATTTACTCAACCTGGCCAAGGTGTAGCTCATGGGCTCCAGCTCGATATCACCGTTGTACTCACTTATTAAGGCATGTATTTATTTATATATTTACTTATTTGTTTACTTGTTTACTTGTTTACTCTACCTTGATAAGGTATAGCTCATGGGCTCCAGCTCGGTATCAGCATTGTACTCCCTTTTCATTCATTTATTTTTTTATTAAATTACTTATTCATTTACTCTACCTTGCCAAGGTGTAGCTCATGGGCTCCAGCTCGGAATCAACTTTGTACTCACTTATTTAGGCATGTATTTACATATTTACTTATTTGTTTACTCTACCTTGCCAAGGTGTAGCTCATGGGCTCAAGCTCGGTATCAACGTTGTACTCGCTCTTCATGCGGTACTGCACCACCTCATACTGAAGATTACCCACAGCTGCCAAAATAGGATCCTGCCTGTACTCGTCAGTGGAGTACAGCACCTGTACAGCTCCCTCACCCAGCAGACCTGGGAAGTGGGGCACATGTGTGTGTGTGTATGTGTGTGTGGGATGTGTGTGGGGGTGGGGCTGGGAGGAGGGCGTGTGTGTGTGTGTGTGCGTATGTGTGCGTGTGTGTGGGTGTGTGTGTGTGTGTGTGTAAGTGTGTATGTGTGTGTATGTATGTATGTATGTATGTATGTATGTATGTATGTATGTATGTATGTATGTGCGTGTGTGTGTGTGTGTGTGTGTGTGTGTGTGTGTGTGTGTGTGGTGGGGGGGGGGGTATGAGCTCCCTCACCCAGCAGACCTGCAGTGTCATGATAATGATGATGATGGCGATGGTGATGATTGTGGTGGGGGGTGATGATGATAACAATGAAATGCAGTTTCATGATGATGATGATGATGGTGATAATGACGGTGGTGGTTATGATGATGATGATGATGATAACGATGAAATGCAGTGTCATGATGTGGGGGTGATAATAATGATGATGGTGATGATGACGGTGGTGGTGGTGATGATGATGATGATGATGATGATGATGATGATGATGATGATGCAATGACGATGAAATGCAGTGTCATGATGATGGTGGTGGGGGTGATGATGATGATGATGGTGATGATGGTGGAGGTGGTGATGATGATGAAATGCAGTGTCATGATGATGATGATGTTGATGATGATGATGGTGACGATGGTGGTGATGATGATGATGATGATGATGATGATGATGGTGATGATGATGGTGGTGATGATGGTGGAGATGATGATGGTGGTGGTGGTGATAACGATGAAATGCAGTGTCATGATGATGATGTTGATGATGATAATGATGATGATGGTGGTGGTGATGATAACGACGAAATTCAGTGTCATGATGGTGATGTTGATGATGTCGATAATGTTGATGATGATGATGGTGGTAATGATGACGGTGGTGGTGGTGATGATGGTGGTGGTGGTGGTGATGATGGTGTGATCACTTCTCACCTTGAATGCCTTTGTTGAACGACTTCCTCTGGCTGGATTTGCAACGCTGGATTCGCAACGCATGTGGGAGATTTATTGTATGTCTTACTTCATGTATTTTATGTAGTACTTCATGTATTTTGTGTATTAATTACTGTATTACTGTATTACTTCATATATTACGTAATGTATTACATCCCACCTTGAATGCCTTTGTTGAACGACTTCCTTTGGCTGGATTCGCAGCGCATGTATGAGAAAAGCTCAGGGGAGAATGTGGGGATAGGGGGGAAGTGGAGGGTTGGTCCCTGCGAGTGGATGGGTTGGTGGGTAGATGGGTGAGTGGGTTGGTGGGTAGATGGGTGGATGGGTAGGTGGGCGAGAGGGTAGGTTGGTAGATGGGTGAGTGGGTGGATGGGTGAGTGTGCGCGTGGGTAGGTGGGTAGATGAGTGAGTGGGTAGGTTGGTAGCTGGCTGGATTCGCAACGCATGTATGAGAAGAGCTCGGGGGAGAATGTGGGGATAGGGGGGAAGTGGAGGGTTGGTCCCAGCGAGTGGATGGGTTGGCGGGTAGATGGGTGAGTGGGTTGGTGGGTAGATGGGTGGATAGGTGGGTAGATGGGTGCGTGGGTAGGTGGGTAGATGGGTGAGTGGGTAGGTGGGTAGATGGGTGAGTGAGTAGGTGGGTAGATGAGTGAGTGGGTTGGTGGGGTAGATGGTGAGTGGGTTGGTGGGTAGATGGGGAGTGGGTAGGTGGGTAGATGGGTGAGTGGGTTGGTGGGTTAGAGATGGTGGATAGGTGGGTAGATGGGTGAGTGGGTAGGTGGGTAGATGGGTGAGTGGGTTGGTGGGTAGATGGATGGATAGGTAGGTAGATGGGTAAGTGGGTAGGTGGGTAGATGGGTGAGTGGGTTGGTGGGTAGATGGGTGGATAGGTGGGTAGATGGGTGCGTGAGTGGGTGGGTAGATGGGTGAGTGGGTAGGTGGGTGAGTGGGTAGGTGGTGAGTGATGGGTGGATGGGTAGGTATGGTGAGTGGGTAGGTGGGTGAGTGGGTAGGTGGGTGGGTGGGTAGGTGGGTGAGTGGGTAGGTGGGTGAGTGGGTAGGTGGGTGGGTGGGTAGGTGGGTGAGTGGGTAGGTGGGTGAGTGGGTAGGTGGGTGAGTGGGTAGGTGGGTGAGTGGGTAGATGGGTGAGTGGGTAGAGGGTGAGTGGCTAGGTGGGTGAGTGCTAGTGTGGGTGAGTGGGTTAGGTGGGTGAGTGGTGGGGTGAGTGGTAGGTGGATGAGTGGTAGGTGGTGAGTGGGTAGGTGGTGAGTGGGGGTGGGTGAGTGGGTAGGTGGGGTGAGTGGGGTAGTGGGGTTACTGTGAGTGGGTAGGTGGGTGAGTGGGTAGGTGGGTGAGTGGGTAGATGGGTGAGTGGGTAGGTGGGTGAGTGGTAGGTGGATGAGTTGGGTAGGTGGGTGAGTGGGTGGTGGTGAGTGGGTAGGTGGTGTGAGTGGGTAGATGGGTGAGTGGGTAGATGGTGATTGAGTGGGTAGGTGGGTGAGTGGGTAGGTGGGTGAGTGGGTAGATGGGTGAGTGGGTAGGTGGGTGAGTGGGTAATGGGTGAGTGGGTAGTTGATGGTGAGGTGGTAGACTTTTTTGGTGAGTGGGTAGGTGGGTGGTGGAGATGGGTGAGTGGTAGGTTGGGTGAGTGGTAGATGGTGAGATGGGTTAGGTGGGTGAGTGGGTAGGGGTTTGGGTGAGTTCGTAGAAGGGGTTTGAGTAGTGGCTAGTGATGAGTGGGTAGATAGAAGGGTGATGGTTTAGGTGGGTAGATTGGGAGATGATGGGTGAGACGGCTCGCCGGTACGTAAGTCGGGTGAGTGGGTAGGTCGGGTGAGGCGTAGAGTGGCTTAGATTTGGGTCGGGAGTCGGGGTAGGTGGTGAGTGGGTAGGTGGATTTTGAGGTGGATAGATCGTTGGGTTGAGTAGGGTAGGTGGTGAGTGGGTAGAATGGTGAGTGGGTAGAGCTTCGGTGAGTGGAGGTTTGGGGCTTGAGTGGGTAATGGGTGAGTGGGTAGGCGGGTGTAGCGGGTTAGGTTGGGTGAGTGGTAGGTGGTGAGGTGGTAGATGGGTGAGTGTAAGGCGGGTTGAGTGGGTAGGTGGGTATCGTGGGTACGGCTGGGTGAGTGGGTAGGTGGGGTGAGTTGGTTGCGCTCGGCGCTCGCGGTGGGT
>JAJSRW010001491.1:0-55539 GCA_022414725.1 Microglena sp. YARC
AAGCCCTAAGGTCTCACAAGATGCTAGTAGAAAAAGCCCAAGTCTCAAGTACTGCTAGTAAAGCCCTAAGTCTCAAAGACTGCTAGTAAAGCCCTAAGTCTCAAAAAACGCTAGTAAGCCCTAAGTCTCAAAGACTGCTATAAAGCCCAAGTCTCAAAGACGCTAAGAACCCTAAGTCATCAAATACTGCTAGTTTAGAAGCCCTTTAGTCTCCAAGACTTGCTAGTAGAAGCCTAAGTCCAAAAGACTGCTGAGTTTTAAAGTTAGAAATAGAAAGCCCTATAAGTCTCAATATAGATAATCTATGAGCTTTGCTATGATCATAAGGCGGTACTGTAGAAAATGATAAGATTATAGCAGTTCCTGCAAGTTTCCTCAAAAATATGGACTGAATGATCAGTAGAAAGGCCCTAAAGTCTCAAAGAACTCCCGCTAGATAACAGAACTAACTTTAGTCTCAAAACTTGGCTATCAAGCCCCTAAGTCTCAAAGACTACGCTAGTAGAAGAGCCCTAAGTCTCAAAGAGACTGCTATAGAAGCCCTAAGTCTCCAAAGACTGCTAGTAGACCTGCTAGTAGAAGCCCTAAGTCTCAAGACTGCTAGTAGAAGTAGCCCCTAAGTCTCAAAGACTGCTATAAGAAGCCCTAAGTCTCAAAACGACTGCTAGTAGAAGCCCTAAGTCTCAAAGACTGCTAGTAGAAGCCTAAGTCTCAAAGACTGCTAGTAGACAGCCCTAAGTCTCAAAGACTGCCCTAGTCAAGGCCCTCAAAGACTGCTATTTTTAAAGAAGTAGAAGCCAAAGACTAAGTCTCAAAGACTGCTAGTAACGAAGCCCCTAAGTCTCATAAGACTGCTAGTAGAAGCCAAGTCTAAGGACTCTAGTAGTAGAAAAAAGCCCGTTAAAGACTGCTAGTAGAAGCACTGCTATTAGAAGCACCTAATCTCAAAGACTCTCAAAAGAAAGATCTGCTAGTAGAAGCCCTTAAGTCTCAAAAGGCACTGCTAGTAGAAAAGCCCTAAGTCTCAAAGACTGCCCAAGTAGTTAGAAGCCCTAAGTCTCCAAAGAAAGACTCAGTAGAAGCCAAAGTCCTCAAAGCTTCTAGTAGAAGCCCTAAAAGTCTCAAAGACTGCCCTAAGTCTCAGAAGGGCCCTAAGAAGCCCTCTCAAAGACTGTAAAGCTAAAAGTAAAGAAGTAGAAAGGCCTTAAGTCTCAAGCCCGTAGACTGCTAGTAGAAGCCCTAATAGTCTCAAAGACACTGCTAGTAAAGCCCTAAGTCTCAAAGACTGCTAGTAGAAGCCCTAAGTCTCAAAACTGCCTAGTAGAAACCGAAGACTAAGTCTCAAAGACTGCTAGTAACCTTCTAAAGAAGCCCTAAAGTCTCAAAGACTGCTAGTAGAAGCCCTAAGTCTCAAAAGACTGCTAGTAGAAGCCCTAAGTCTCAAAGACTTAAAGCTAGTAGAAGCCCAAGTCTCAAAACTGCTAGTAGAAGCCAAAACTTAAGTCTCAAAGACTGCTAGTAAAGCCCTAAGCTCCTAAGTCTCAAAGACTGCTAGTAGAAGCCCTAAGTCTCAAAGACTGCTAGTTAGAAGCCCTAAGTCTCAAAGACTGCTAGTAGAAGCCCTAAGTCTCAAAGACTGCTAGTAGAAGCCCTAAGTCTCAAAGACTGCTAGTAGAAAGCCCTAAGTCTCAAAGACTGCTAGTAGAAGGCCCTAAGTCTCAAAGACTGCTAGTAGAAGCCCTACTCCCCTAAGTCTCAATAAGTCTCACTGCTAGTAAAGCCCCTAGTCTCAAAGACAATAAGCTAGCTAGCCCTAAGTCTCAAAGACTGCTAGTAGAAGCCCTAAGTCTCCCTAAGTCTCAAAGACTGCTAGTAGAAGCCCTAAGTCTCAAAAAGACTGCTAGTAGAAGCCCTAAGTCTCAAAGACTGTAAAGACTAGTAGAACCCTAAGTCTCAAAGACTGCTAGCTAGAAGCCCTAAGTCTCAAAGACTGCTAGTAGAAGCCCTAAGTCTCAAAGACTGCTAGTAGAAGCCCTAAGTCTCAAAGACTGCTAGTAGAAGCCCTAAGTCTCAAAGACTGCTAGTAGAAGCCCTAAGTCTCAAAGACTGCTAGTCGAAGCCCTAAGTCTCAAAGACTGCTAGTAGAAGCCCTAAGTCTCAAAGACTGCTAGTAGAAGCCCTAAGTCCCTCAAAGACTGCTAGTAGAAGCCCTAAGTCTCAAAGACTGCTATAGAAGCCCTAAGTCTCAAAGACTGCTAGTAGAAGCCCTAAGTCTCAAAGACTGCTAGTAGAAGCCCTAAGTCTCAAAGACTGCTAGTAGAAGCCCTAAGTCTCAAAGACTGCTAGTAGAAGCCCTAAGTCTCAAAGACTGCTAGTAGAAGCCCTAAGTCTCAAAGACTGCTAGTAGAAGCCCTAAGTCTCAAAGACTGCTAGTAGAAGCCCTAAGTCTCAAAGACTGCTAGTAGAATCCCTAAGTCTCAAATACTGCTAGCGACTGCTAGTCGAAGCCCTAAGTCTCAAAGACTGCTAGTAGAAGCCCTAAGTCTGCAAAGACTGCTAGTAGAAGCCCTAAGTCTCAAAGACTGCTAGTAGAAGCCCTAAGTCTCAAAGACTGCTAGTAGAAGCCCTAAGTCTCAAAGACTGCTAGTAAAAAGAAAACTGCTAGTCCCTAAGTCTCAAAGACTGCTAGTAGAAGCCCTAAGTCTCAAAGACTGCTAGTAGAAGCCCTAAGTCTCAAAGAACTGCTAGTAGAAGCCCTAAGTCTCAAAGACTGCTAGTAGAAGCCCCTAAAGTCTCAAAGACTGCTAGTAGAAGCCCTAAGTCTCAAAAGACTGCTAGTAGAAGCCCTAAGTCTCAAAGACTGCTAGTAGAAGCCTTCAGTCCAAAGACTACGTTAGTAAAGTCTCAAAGACTTGCTAGTAGAAGCCCTAAGTCTCAAAGACTGCTAGTAGAAGCCCTAAGTCTCAAAGACTGCTAGTAGAAGCCCTAAGTCTCAAAGACTGCTAGTAGAAGCCCTAAGTCTAAAGACTGCTAGTAGAAGCCCTAAGTCTCAAAGACTGCTAGTAGAAGCCCTAAGTCTCAAAGACTGCTAGTAGAAGCCCTAAGTCTCAAAGACTGCTAGTAGAAGCCCTGAAGTCTCAAAGACTGTCTAAAGTAGAAAGCCCTAAGTCTCAAAGACTGCTAGTAGAAGCCCCTAAGTCTCAAGACTGCTAAGTCAGAAGCCCTAAGTCTCAAAGACTGCTAGTAGAAGCCCTAAGTCTCAAAGACTGCTAGTAGAAGCCCTAAGTCTCAAAGACTGCTAGTAGAAGCCCTAAGTCTCAAGACTGCTAGTAGAAGCCCTAAGTCTCAAAGACTGCTAGTAGAAGCCCTAAGTCTCAAAGACTGCTAGTAGAAGCCTAAGTCTCAAAGACTGCTAGTAGAAGCCCTAAGTCTCAAAGACTGCTAGTAGAAGCCCCTAAGTCTCAAAGACTGCTAGTAGAAGCCCTAAGTCTCAAAGACTGCTAGTAGAAGCCACTAAGTCTCAAAGACTGCTAGTAGAAGCCCTAAGTCTCAAAGACTGCTAGTAGAAGCCCTAAGTCTCAAAAGACTGCTAGTAGAAGCCCTAAGTCTCAAAGACTGCTAGTAGAAGCCCTAAGTCTCAAAGACTGCTAGTAGAAGCCCTAAGTCTCAAAGACTGCTAGTAGAAGACCCTAAGTCTCAAAGACTGCTAGTAGAAGCCCTAAGTCTCAAAGACTGCTAGTAAGAACCCTAAGTCTCAAAGACTGCTAGTAGAAGCCCTAAGTCTCAAAGACTGCTAGTAGAAGCCCTAAGTCTCAAAGACTGCTAGTAGAAGCCCTAAGTCTCAAAGACTGCTAGTAGAAGCCCTAATCTCAAAGACTGCTAGTAGAAAGCCCTAAGTCTCAAAGACTGCTAGTAAAGCCCTAAGTCTCAAAGACTTAGTAGAAGCCCTAAGTCTCAAAGACTGCTAGTAGAAGCCCTAAGTCTCAAAGACTGCTAGTTAGAAGCCCTAATCTCAAAGACTGCTGTAGAAGCCCTAAGTCTCAAGACTCTAGTAGAAGCCCTAAGTCTCAAAACTCTAGTAGTAAGCCCTAAGTCTCAAAGACTGCTAGTAGAAGCCCCTAAGTCTCCTAGCCTTAAGTCTCAAAGACTGCTAGTTGAAGCCCTAAGTCTCAAAGACTGCTAGTAGAAGCCCTATCTCTCAAAGACTCTAGTAGAAAGCCCTAAGTCTCAAAGACTGCTAGCAGAAGCCCTAAGTCTCAAAGACTGCTAGTAGAAGCCCTAAGTCTCAAAGACTGCTAGTAGAAGCCCTAAGTCTCAAAGACTGCTAGTAGAAGCCCTAAGTCGCTAGCTAAGTCTCAAAGACTGCTAGTAGAAGCCCTAAGTCTCAAAAGACTGCTAGTAGAAGCCCTAAGTCTCAAAGACTGCTAGTAGAAGCCCTAAGTCTCAAGACTGCTAGTAGAAGCCTAATCTCAAAGACTGCTAGTAGAAGCCCTAAGTCTCAAAGACTGCTAGTAGAAGCCCTAAGTCTCAAAGACTGTAGTAGAAGCCCTAAGTCTCAAAGACTGCTAGTAGAAGCCCTAAGTCTCAAAGACTGCTAGTAGAAGCCCTAAGTCTCAAAGACTGCTAGTTGAAGCCCTAAGTCTCAAAGACTGCTAGTAGAAGCCTAAGTCTCAAGACTGCTAGTAGAAGCCCTAAGTCTCAAAGACTGCTAGTAGAAGCCTAAGTCTCAAAGACTGCTAGTAGAAGCCCTAAGTCTCAAAGACTGCTAGTAGAAGCCCTAAGTCTCAAAGACTGCTAGTAGAAGCCCTAAGTCTCAAAGACTGCTAGTAGAAGCCCTAAGTCTCAAAGACTGCTAGTAGAAGCCCTAAGTCTCAAAGACTGCTAGTAGAAGCCCTAAGTCTCAAAGACTGCTAGTAGAAGCCCTAAGTCTCAAAGACTGCTAGTAGAAGCCCTAAGTCTCAAAGACTGCTAGTAGAAGCCCTAAGTCTCAAAGACTGCTAGTAGAAGCCCTAAGTCTCAAAGACTGCTAGTAAGAAGCCCTAAGTCTCAAAGACTGCTAGTAGAAAGCCCTAAGTCTCAAAGACTGCTAGTAGAAGCCCTAAGTCTCAAAGACTGCTAGTAGAAGCCCTAAGTCTCAAAGACTGCTAAGTAGAAGCCCTAAGTCTCAAAGACTGCTAGTAGAAGCCCTAAGTCTCAAAGACTGCTAGTAGAAGCCCTAAGTCTCAAAGACTGCTAGTAGAAGCCCTAAGTCTCAAAGACTGCTAGTAGAAGCCCTAAGTCTCAAAGACTGCTAGTAGAAGCCCTAAGTCTCAAAGACTGCTAGTAGAAGCCCTAAGTCTCAAAGACTGCTAGTAGAAGCCCTAAGTCTCAAAGACTGCTAGTAGAAGCCCTAAGTCTCAAAGACTGCTAGTAGAAGCCCTAAGTCTCAAAGACTGCTAGTAGAAGCCCTAAGTCTCAAAGACTGCTAGTAGAAGCCCTAAGTCTCAAAGACTGCTAGTAGAAGACCCTAAGTCTCAAAGACTGCTAGTAGAAGCTAAGTCTCAAAGACTGCTAGTAGAAGCCCTAAGACTCTCAAAGACTGCTAGTAGAAGCCCTAAGTCTCAAAGACTGCTAGTAGAAGCCCTAGTAGTCTCAAAGACTGCTAGTAGAAGCCCTAAGTCTCAAAGACTGCTAGTAGAAGCCCTAAGTCTCAAAGACTGCTAGTAGAAGCCCTAAGTCTCAAAGACTGCTAGTAGAAGCCCTAAGAAGCCCTCTCAAAGACTGCTAGTAGAAGCCCTAAGTCTCAAAGACTGCTAGTAGAAGCCCTAAGTCTCAAAGACTGCTAGTAGAAGCCCTAAGTCTCAAAGACTGCTAGTAGAAGCCCTAAGTCTCAAAGACTGCTAGTAGAAGCCCTAAGTCTCAAAGACTGCTAGTAGAAGCCCTAAGTCTCAAAGACTGCTAGTAGAAGCCCTAAGTAAGTCTCCTAAGTCTCAAAGACTGCTAGTAGAAGCCCTAAGTCTCAAAGACTGCTAGTAGAAGACCCCTAAGTCTCAAAGACTGCTAGTAGAAGCCCTAAGTCTCAAAGACTGCTAGTAGAAGCCCTAAGTCTCAAAGACTGCTAGTAGAAGCCCTAAGTCTCAAAGACTGCTAGTAGAAGCCCTAAGTCTCAAAGACTGCTAGTAGAAGCCCTAAGTCTCAAAGACTGCTAGTAGAAGCCCTAAGTCTCAAAGACTGCTAGTAGAAGCCCTAAGTCTCAAAGACTGCTAGTAGAAGCCCTAAGTCTCAAAGACTGCTAGTAGAAGCCCTAAGTCTCAAAAGACTGCTAGTAGAAGCCCTAAGTCTCAAAGACTGCTAGTAGAAGCCCTAAGTCTCAAAGACTGCTAGTAGAAGCCCTAAGTCTCAAAGACTGCTAGTAGAAGCCCTAAGTCTCAAAATGACTGCTAGTAGAAGCCCTAAGTCTCAAAGACTGCTAGTAGAAGCCCTAAGTCTCAAAGACTGCTAGTAGTAAGCCCTAAGTCTCAAAGACTGCTAGTAGAAGCCCTAAGTCTCAAAGACTGCTAGTAGAAGCCCTAAGTCTCAAAGACTGCTAGTAGAAGCCCTAAGTCTCAAAGACTGCTAGTAGAAAGCCCTAAGTCTCAAAGACTGCTAGTAGAAGCCCTAAGTCTCAAAGACTGCTAGTAGAAGCCCTAAGTCTCAAAGACTGCTAGTAGAAGCCCTAAGTCTCAAAGACTGCTAGTAGAAAGCCCTAAGTCTCAAAGACTGCTAGTAGAAGCCCTAAGTCTCAAAGACTGCTAGTAGAAGCCCTAAGTCTCAAAGACTGCTAGTAGAAGCCCTAAGTCTCAAAGACTGCTAGTAGAAGCCCTAAGTCTCAAAGACTGCTAGTAGAAGCCCTAAGTCTCAAAGACTGCTAGTAGAAGCCCTAAGTCTCAAAGACTGCTAGTAGAAGCCCTAAGTCTCAAAAGACTGCTAGTAGAAGCCCTAAGTCTCAAAGACTGCTAGTAGAAGCCCTAAGTCTCAAAGACTGCTAGTAGAAGCCCTAAGTCTCAAAGACTGCTAGTAGAAGCCCTAAGTCTCAAAGACTGCTAGTAGAAGCCCTAAGTCTCAAAGACTGCTAGTAGAAGCCCTAAGTCTCAAAGACTGCTAGTAGAAGCCCTAAGTCTCAAAGACTGCTAGTAGAGCCCTAAGTCTCAAAGACTGCTAGTAGAAGCCCTAAGTCTCAAAGACTGCTAGTAGAACCCTAAGTCTCAAAGACTGCTAGTAGAAGCCCTAAGTCTCAAAGACTGCTAGTAGAAGCCCTAAGTCTCAAAGACTGCTAGTAGAAGCCCTAAGTCTCAAAGACTGCTAGTAGAAGCCCTAAGTCTCAAAGACTGCTAGTAGAAGCCCTAAGTCTCAAAAGACTGCTAGTAGAAGCCCTAAGTCTCAAAGACTGCTAGTAGAAGCCCTAAGTCTCAAAGACTGCTAGTAGAAGCCCTAAGTCTCAAAGACTGCTAGTAGAAGCCCTAAGTCTCAAAGACTGCTAGTAGAAGCCCTAAGTCTCAAAGACTGCTAGTAGAAGCCCTAAGTCTCAAAGACTGCTAGTAGAAGCCCTAAGTCTCAAAGACTGCTAGTAGAAGCCCTAAGTCTCAAAGACTGCTAGTAGAAAGCCCTAAGTCTCAAAGACTGCTAGTAGAAGCCCTAAGTCTCAAAGACTGCTAGTAGAAGCCCTAAGTCTCAAAGACTGCTAGTAGAAGCCCTAAGTCTCAAAGACTGCTAGTAGAAGCCCTAAGTCTCAAAGACTGCTAGTAGAAGCCCTAAGTCTCAAAGACTGCTAGTAGAAGCCCTAAGTCTCAAAGACTGCTAGTAGAAGCCTAAGTCTCAAAGACTGCTAGTAGAAGCCCTAAGTCTCAAAGACTGCTAGTAGAAGCCTAAGTCTCAAAGACTGCTAGTAGAAGCCCTAAGTCTCAAAAGACTGCTAGTAGAAGCCCTAAGTCTCAAAGACTGCTAGTAGAAAGCCCTAAGTCTCAAAGACTGCTAAGTAGAAGCCCTAAGTCTCAAAGACTGCTAGTAGAAGCCCTAAGTCTCAAAGACTGCTAGTAGAAGCCCTAAGTCTCAAAGACTGCTAGTAGAAGCCCTAAGTCTCAAAGACTGCTAGTAGAAGCCCTAAGTCTCAAAAGACTGCTAGTAGAAGCCCTAAGTCTCAAAGACTGCTAGTAGAAGCCCTAAGTCTCAAAGACTGCTAGTAGAAGCCCTAAGTCTCAAAGACTGCTAGTAGAAGCCCTAAGTCTCAAAGACTGCTAGTAGAAGCCCTAAGTCTCAAAGACTGCTAGTAGAAGCCCTAAGTCTCAAAGACTGCTAGTAGAAGCCCTAAGTCTCAAGACTGCTAGTAGAAGCCCTAAGTCTGCAAAGACTGCTAGTAGAAGCCCTAAGTCTCAAAGACTGCTAGTAGAAGCCCTAAGTCTCAAAGACTGCTAGTAGAAGCCCTAAGTCTCAAAGACTGCTAGTAGAAGCCCTAAGTCTCAAAGACTGCTAGTAAGAAGCCCTAAGTCTCAAAGACTGCTAGTAGAAGCCCTAAGTCTCAAAGACTGCTAGTAGAAGCCCTAAGTCTCAAAGACTGCTAGTAGAAGCCCTAAGTCTCAAAGACTGCTAGTAGAAGCCCTAAGTCTCAAAGACTGCTAGTAGAAGCCCTAAGTCTCAAAGACTGCTAGTAGAAAGCCCTAAGTCTCAAAGACTGCTAGTAGAAGCCCTAAGTCTCAAAGACTGCTAGTAGAAGCCCTAAGTCTCAAAGACTGCTAGTAGAAGCCCTAAGTCTCAAAGACTGCTAGTAGAAGCCCTAAGTCTCAAAGACTGCTAGTAGAAGCCCTAAGTCTCAAAGACTGCTAGTAGAAGCCCTAAGTCTCAAAGACTGCTAGTAGAAGCCCTAAGTCTCAAAGACTGCTAGTAGAAGCCCTAAGTCTCAAAGACTGCTAGTAGAAGCCCTAAGTCTCAAAGACTGCTAGTAGAAGCCTAAGTCTCAAAGACTGCTAGTAGAAGCCCTAAGTCTCAAAGACTGCTAGTAGAAGCCCTAAGTCTCAAAGACTGCTAGTAGAAGCCCTAAGTCTCAAAGACTGCTAGTAGAAGCCCTAAGTCTCAAAGACTGCTAGTAGAAGCCCTAAGTCTCAAAGACTGCTAGTAGAAGCCCTAAGTCTCAAAGACTGCTAGTAGAAGCCCTAAGTCTCAAAGACTGCTAGTAGAAGCCCTAAGTCTCAAAGACTGCTAGTAGAAGCCCTAAGTCTCAAAGACTGCTAGTAGAAGCCCTAAGTCTCAAAGACTGCTAGTAGAAGCCCTAAGTCTCAAAGACTGCTAGTAGAAGCCCTAAGTCTCAAAGACTGCTAGTAGAAGCCCTAAGTCTCAAAGACTGCTAGTAGAAGCCCTAAGTCTCAAAGACTGCTAGTAGAAGCCCTAAGTCTCAAAGACTGCTAGTAGAAGCCCTAAGTCTCAAAGACTGCTAGTAGAAGCCCTAAGTCTCAAAGACTGCTAGTAGAAGCCCTAAGTCTCAAAGACTGCTAGTAGAAGCCCTAAGTCTCAAAGACTGCTAGTAGAAGCCCTAAGTCTCAAAGACTGCTAGTAGAAGCCTTAAGTCTCAAAGACTGCTAGTAGAAGCCCTAAGTCTCAAAGACTGCTAGTAGAAGCCCTAAGTCTCAAAGACTGCTAGTAGAAGCCCTAAGTCTCAAAGACTGCTAGTAGAAGCCCTAAGTCTCAAAGACTGCTAGTAGAAGCCCTAAGTCTCAAAGACTGCTAGTAGAAGCCCTAAGTCTCAAAGACTGCTAGTAGAAGCCCTAAGTCTCAAAGACTGCTAGTAGAAGCCCTAAGTCTCAAAGACTGCTAGTAGAAGCCCTAAGTCTCAAAAGACTGCTAGTAGAAGCCCTAAGTCTCAAAGACTGCTAGTAGAAGCCCTAAGTCTCAAAGACTGCTAGTAGAAGCCCTAAGTCTCAAAGACTGCTAGTAGAAAGCCCTAAGTCTCAAAGACTGCTAGTAGAAGCCCTAAGTCTCAAAGACTGCTAGTAGAAGCCCTAAGTCTCAAAGACTGCTAGTAGAAGCCCTAAGTCTCAAAGACTGCTAGTAGAAGCCCTAAGTCTCAAAGACTGCTAGTAGAAGCCCTAAGTCTCAAAGACTGCTAGTAGAAGCCCTAAGTCTCAAAGACTGCTAGTAGAAGCCCTAAGTCTCAAAGACTGCTAGTAGAAGCCCTAAGTCTCAAAGACTGCTAGTAGAAGCCCTAAGTCTCAAAGACTGCTAGTAGAAGCCCTAAGTCTCAAAGACTGCTAGTAGAAGCCCTAAGTCTCAAAGACTGCTAGTAGAAGCCCTAAGTCTCAAAGACTGCTAGTAGAAGCCCTAAGTCTCAAAGACTGCTAGTAGAAGCCCTAAGTCTCAAAGACTGCTAGTAGAAAGCCCTAAGTCTCAAAGACTGCTAGTAGAAAGCCCTAAGTCTCAAAGACTGCTAGTAGAAGCCCTAAGTCTCAAAGACTGCTAGTAGAAGCCCTAAGTCTCAAAGACTGCTAGTAGAAGCCCTAAGTCTCAAAGACTGCTAGTAGAAGCCCTAAGTCTCAAAGACTGCTAGTAGAAGCCCTAAGTCTCAAAGACTGCTAGTAGAAGCCCTAAGTCTCAAAGACTGCTAGTAGAAGCCCTAAGTCTCAAAGACTGCTAGTAGAAGCCCTAAGTCTCAAAGACTGCTAGTAGAAGCCCTAAGTCTCAAAGACTGCTAGTAGAAGCCCTAAGTCTCAAAGACTGCTAGTAGAAGCCCTAAGTCTCAAAGACTGCTAGTAGAAGCCCTAAGTCTCAAAGACTGCTAGTAGAAGCCCTAAGTCTCAAAGACTGCTAGTAGAAGCCCTAAGTCTCAAAGACTGCTAGTAGAAGCCCTAAGTCTCAAAGACTGCTAGTAGAAGCCCTAAGTCTCAAAGACTGCTAGTAGAAGCCCTAAGTCTCAAAGACTGCTAGTAGAAGCCCTAAGTCTCAAAGACTGCTAGTAGAAGCCCTAAGTCTCAAAGACTGCTAGTAGAAGCCTAAGTCTCAAAGACTGCTAGTAGAAGCCCTAAGTCTCAAAGACTGCTAGTAGAAGCCCTAAGTCTCAAAGACTGCTAGTAGAAGCCCTAAGTCTCAAAGACTGCTAGTAGAAGCCCTAAGTCTCAAAGACTGCTAGTAGAAGCCCTAAGTCTCAAAGACTGCTAGTAGAAGCCCTAAGTCTCAAAGACTGCTAGTAGAAGCCCTAAGTCTCAAAGACTGCTAGTAGAAGCCCTAAGTCTCAAAGACTGCTAGTAGAAGCCTAAGTCTCAAAGACTGCTAGTAGAAGCCCTAAGTCTCAAAGACTGCTAGTAGAAGCCCTAAGTCTCAAAGACTGCTAGTAGAAGCCCTAAGTCTCAAAGACTGCTAGTAGAAGCCCTAAGTCTCAAAGACTGCTAGTAGAAGCCCTAAGTCTCAAAGACTGCTAGTAGAAGCCCTAAGTCTCAAAGACTGCTAGTAGAAGCCCTAAGTCTCAAAGACTGCTAGTAGAAGCCCTAAGTCTCAAAGACTGCTAGTAGAAGCCCTAAGTCTCAAAGACTGCTAGTAGAAGCCCTAAGTCTCAAAGACTGCTAGTAGAAGCCCTAAGTCTCAAAGACTGCTAGTAGAAGCCCTAAGTCTCAAAGACTGCTAGTAGAAGCCCTAAGTCTCAAAGACTGCTAGTAGAAGCCCTAAGTCTCAAAGACTGCTAGTAGAAGCCCTAAGTCTCAAAGACTGCTAGTAGAAGCCCTAAGTCTCAAAGACTGCTAGTAGAAGCCCTAAGTCTCAAAGACTGCTAGTAGAAGCCCTAAGTCTCAAAGACTGCTAGTAGAAGCCCTAAGTCTCAAAGACTGCTAGTAGAAGCCCTAAGTCTCAAAGACTGCTAGTAGAAGCCCTAAGTCTCAAAGACTGCTAGTAGAAGCCCTAAGTCTCAAAGACTGCTAGTAGAAGCCCTAAGTCTCAAAGACTGCTAGTAGAAGCCCTAAGTCTCAAAGACTGCTAGTAGAAGCCCTAAGTCTCAAAGACTGCTAGTAGAAGCCCTAAGTCTCAAAGACTGCTAGTAGAAGCCCTAAGTCTCAAAGACTGCTAGTAGAAGCCCTAAGTCTCAAAGACTGCTAGTAGAAGCCCTAAGTCTCAAAGACTGCTAGTAGAAGCCCTAAGTCTCAAAGACTGCTAGTAGAAGCCCTAAGTCTCAAAGACTGCTAGTAGAAGCCCTAAGTCTCAAAGACTGCTAGTAGAAGCCCTAAGTCTCAAAGACTGCTAGTAGAAGCCCTAAGTCTCAAAGACTGCTAGTAGAAGCCCTAAGTCTCAAAGACTGCTAGTAGAAGCCCTAAGTCTCAAAGACTGCTAGTAGAAGCCCTAAGTCTCAAAGACTGCTAGTAGAAGCCCTAAGTCTCAAAGACTGCTAGTAGAAGCCCTAAGTCTCAAAGACTGCTAGTAGAAGCCCTAAGTCTCAAAGACTGCTAGTAGAAGCCCTAAGTCTCAAAGACTGCTAGTAGAAGCCCTAAGTCTCAAAGACTGCTAGTAGAAGCCCTAAGTCTCAAAGACTGCTAGTAGAAGCCCTAAGTCTCAAAGACTGCTAGTAGAAGCCCTAAGTCTCAAAGACTGCTAGTAGAAGCCCTAAGTCTCAAAGACTGCTAGTAGAAGCCCTAAGTCTCAAAGACTGCTAGTAGAAGCCCTAAGTCTCAAAGACTGCTAGTAGAAGCCCTAAGTCTCAAAGACTGCTAGTAGAAGCCCTAAGTCTCAAAGACTGCTAGTAGAAGCCCTAAGTCTCAAAGACTGCTAGTAGAAGCCCTAAGTCTCAAAGACTGCTAGTAGAAGCCCTAAGTCTCAAAGACTGCTAGTAGAAGCCCTAAGTCTCAAAGACTGCTAGTAGAAGCCCTAAGTCTCAAAGACTGCTAGTAGAAGCCCTAAGTCTCAAAGACTGCTAGTAGAAGCCCTAAGTCTCAAAGACTGCTAGTAGAAGCCCTAAGTCTCAAAGACTGCTAGTAGAAGCCCTAAGTCTCAAAGACTGCTAGTAGAAGCCCTAAGTCTCAAAGACTGCTAGTAGAAGCCCTAAGTCTCAAAGACTGCTAGTAGAAGCCCTAATCTCAAAGACTGCTAGTAGAAGCCCTAAGTCTCAAAGACTGCTAGTAGAAGCCCTAAGTCTCAAAGACTGCTAGTAGAAGCCCTAAGTCTCAAAGACTGCTAGTAGAAGCCCTAAGTCTCAAAGACTGCTAGTAGAAGCCCTAAGTCTCAAAGACTGCTAGTAGAAGCCCTAAGTCTCAAAGACTGCTAGTAGAAGCCCTAAGTCTCAAAGACTGCTAGTAGAAGCCCTAAGTCTCAAAGACTGCTAGTAGAAGCCCTAAGTCTCAAAGACTGCTAGTAGAAGCCCTAAGTCTCAAAGACTGCTAGTAGAAGCCCTAAGTCTCAAAGACTGCTAGTAGAAGCCCTAAGTCTCAAAGACTGCTAGTAGAAGCCCTAAGTCTCAAAGACTGCTAGTAGAAGCCCTAAGTCTCAAAGACTGCTAGTAGAAGCCCTAAGTCTCAAAGACTGCTAGTAGAAGCCCTAAGTCTCAAAGACTGCTAGTAGAAGCCTAAGTCTCAAAGACTGCTAGTAGAAGCCCTAAGTCTCAAAGACTGCTAGTAGAAGCCCTAAGTCTCAAAGACTGCTAGCTGCTAGTAGAAAGCCCTAAGTCTCAAAGACTGCTAGTAGAAGCCCTAAGTCTCAAAGACTGCTAGTAGAAGCCCTAAGTCTCAAAGACTGCTAGTAGAAGCCTAAGTCTCAAAGACTGCTAGTAGAAGCCCTAAGTCTCAAAGACTGCTAGTAGAAGCCCTAAGTCTCAAAGACTGCTAGTAGAAGCCCTAAGTCTCAAAGACTGCTAGTAGAAGCCCTAAGTCTCAAAGACTGCTAGTAGAAGCCCTAAGTCTCAAAGACTGCTAGTAGAAGCCCTAAGTCTCAAAGACTGCTAGTAGAAGCCCTAAGTCTCAAAGACTGCTAGTAGAAGCCCTAAGTCTCAAAGACTGCTAGTAGAAGCCCTAAGTCTCAAAGACTGCTAGTAGAAGCCCTAAGTCTCAAAGACTGCTAGTAGAAGCCCTAAGTCTCAAAGACTGCTAGTAGAAGCCCTAAGTCTCAAAGACTGCTAGTAGAAGCCCTAAGTCTCAAAGACTGCTAGTAGAAGCCCTAAGTCTCAAAGACTGCTAGTAGAAGCCCTAAGTCTCAAAGACTGCTAGTAGAAGCCCTAAGTCTCAAAGACTGCTAGTAGAAGCCCTAAGTCTCAAAGACTGCTAGTAGAAGCCTAAGTCTCAAAGACTGCTAGTAGAAGCCCTAAGTCTCAAAGACTGCTAGTAGAAGCCCTAAGTCTCAAAGACTGCTAGTAGAAGCCCTAAGTCTCAAAGACTGCTAGTAGAAGCCCTAAGTCTCAAAGACTGCTAGTAGAAGCCCTAAGTCTCAAAGACTGCTAGTAGAAGCCCTAAGTCTCAAAGACTGCTAGTAGAAGCCCTAAGTCTCAAAGACTGCTAGTAGAAGCCCTAAGTCTCAAAGACTGCTAGTAGAAGCCCTAAGTCTCAAAGACTGCTAGTAGAAGCCCTAAGTCTCAAAGACTGCTAGTAGAAGCCCTAAGTCTCAAAGACTGCTAGTAGAAGCCCTAAGTCTCAAAGACTGCTAGTAGAAGCCCTAAGTCTCAAAGACTGCTAGTAGAAGCCCTAAGTCTCAAAGACTGCTAGTAGAAGCCCTAAGTCTCAAAGACTGCTAGTAGAAGCCCTAAGTCTCAAAGACTGCTAGTAGAAGCCCTAAGTCTCAAAGACTGCTAGTAGAAGCCCTAAGTCTCAAAGACTGCTAGTAGAAGCCCTAAGTCTCAAAGACTGCTAGTAGAAGCCCTAAGTCTCAAAGACTGCTAGTAGAAGCCCTAAGTCTCAAAGACTGCTAGTAGAAGCCCTAAGTCTCAAAGACTGCTAGTAGAAGCCCTAAGTCTCAAAGACTGCTAGTAGAAGCCCTAAGTCTCAAAGACTGCTAGTAGAAGCCCTAAGTCTCAAAGACTGCTAGTAGAAGCCCTAAGTCTCAAAGACTGCTAGTAGAAGCCCTAAGTCTCAAAGACTGCTAGTAGAAGCCCTAAGTCTCAAAGACTGCTAGTAGAAGCCCTAAGTCTCAAAGACTGCTAGTAGAAGCCCTAAGTCTCAAAAGACTGCTAGTAGAAGCCCTAAGTCTCAAAGACTGCTAGTAGAAGCCCTAAGTCTCAAAGACTGCTAGTAGAAGCCCTAAGTCTCAAAGACTGCTAGTAGAAGC
The DNA here is from genome assembly GCA_022414725.1 of Microglena sp. YARC. NCBI lineage: Eukaryota > Viridiplantae > Chlorophyta > Chlorophyceae > Chlamydomonadales > Chlamydomonadaceae > Microglena > Microglena sp. YARC. The sequence continues at coordinate 15,232 of JAJSRW010001491.1, forward strand.
CCTAAGTCTCAAAGACTGCTAGTAGAAGCCCTAAGTCTCAAAGACTGCTAGTAGAAGCCCTAAGTCTCAAAGACTGCTAGTAGAAGCCCTAAGTCTCAAAGACTGCTAGTAGAAGCCCTAAGTCTCAAAGACTGCTAGTAGAAGCCCTAAGTCTCAAAGACTGCTAGTAGAAGCCCTAAGTCTCAAAGACTGCTAGTAGAAGCCCTAAGTCTCAAAGACTGCTAGTAGAAGCCCTAAGTCTCAAAGACTGCTAGTAGAAGCCCTAAGTCTCAAAGACTGCTAGTAGAAGCCCTAAGTCTCAAAGACTGCTAGTAGAAGCCCTAAGTCTCAAAGACTGCTAGTAGAAGCCCTAAGTCTCAAAGACTGCTAGTAGAAGCCCTAAGTCTCAAAGACTGCTAGTAGAAGCCCTAAGTCTCAAAGACTGCTAGTAGAAGCCCTAAGTCTCAAAGACTGCTAGTAGAAGCCCTAAGTCTCAAAGACTGCTAGTAGAAGCCCTAAGTCTCAAAGACTGCTAGTAGAAGCCCTAAGTCTCAAAGACTGCTAGTAGAAGCCCTAAGTCTCAAAGACTGCTAGTAGAAGCCCTAAGTCTCAAAGACTGCTAGTAGAAGCCCTAAGTCTCAAAGACTGCTAGTAGAAGCCCTAAGTCTCAAAGACTGCTAGTAGAAGCCCTAAGTCTCAAAGACTGCTAGTAGAAGCCCTAAGTCTCAAAGACTGCTAGTAGAAGCCCTAAGTCTCAAAGACTGCTAGTAGAAGCCCTAAGTCTCAAAGACTGCTAGTAGAAGCCCTAAGTCTCAAAGACTGCTAGTAGAAGCCCTAAGTCTCAAAGACTGCTAGTAGAAGCCCTAAGTCTCAAAGACTGCTAGTAGAAGCCCTAAGTCTCAAAGACTGCTAGTAGAAGCCTAAGTCTCAAAGACTGCTAGTAGAAGCCCTAAGTCTCAAAGACTGCTAGTAGAAGCCCTAAGTCTCAAAGACTGCTAGTAGAAGCCCTAAGTCTCAAAGACTGCTAGTAGAAGCCCTAAGTCTCAAAGACTGCTAGTAGAAGCCCTAAGTCTCAAAGACTGCTAGTAGAAGCCCTAAGTCTCAAAGACTGCTAGTAGAAGCCCTAAGTCTCAAAGACTGCTAGTAGAAGCCCTAAGTCTCAAAGACTGCTAGTAGAAGCCCTAAGTCTCAAAGACTGCTAGTAGAAGCCCTAAGTCTCAAAGACTGCTAGTAGAAGCCCTAAGTCTCAAAGACTGCTAGTAGAAGCCCTAAGTCTCAAAGACTGCTAGTAGAAGCCCTAAAGTCTCAAAGACTGCTAGTAGAAGCCCTAAGTCTCAAAGACTGCTAGTAGAAGCCCTAAGTCTCAAAGACTGCTAGTAGAAGCCCTAAGTCTCAAAGACTGCTAGTAGAAGCCCTAAGTCTCAAAGACTGCTAGTAGAAGCCCTAAGTCTCAAAGACTGCTAGTAGAAGCCCTAAGTCTCAAAGACTGCTAGTAGAAGCCCTAAGTCTCAAAGACTGCTAGTAGAAGCCCTAAGTCTCAAAGACTGCTAGTAGAAGCCCTAAGTCTCAAAGACTGCTAGTAGAAGCCCTAAGTCTCAAAGACTGCTAGTAGAAGCCCTAAGTCTCAAAGACTGCTAGTAGAAGCCCTAAGTCTCAAAGACTGCTAGTAGAAGCCCTAAGTCTCAAAGACTGCTAGTAGAAGCCCTAAGTCTCAAAGACTGCTAGTAGAAGCCCTAAGTCTCAAAGACTGCTAGTAGAAGCCCTAAGTCTCAAAGACTGCTAGTAGAAGCCCTAAGTCTCAAAGACTGCTAGTAGAAGCCCTAAGTCTCAAAGACTGCTAGTAGAAGCCCTAAGTCTCAAAGACTGCTAGTAGAAGCCCTAAGTCTCAAAGACTGCTAGTAGAAGCCCTAAGTCTCAAAGACTGCTAGTAGAAGCCCTAAGTCTCAAAGACTGCTAGTAGAAGCCCTAAGTCTCAAAGACTGCTAGTAGAAGCCCTAAGTCTCAAAGACTGCTAGTAGAAGCCCTAAGTCTCAAAGACTGCTAGTAGAAGCCCTAAGTCTCAAAGACTGCTAGTAGAAGCCCTAAGTCTCAAAGACTGCTAGTAGAAGCCCTAAGTCTCAAAGACTGCTAGTAGAAGCCCTAAGTCTCAAAGACTGCTAGTAGAAGCCCTAAGTCTCAAAGACTGCTAGTAGAAGCCCTAAGTCTCAAAGACTGCTAGTAGAAGCCCTAAGTCTCAAAGACTGCTAGTAGAAGCCCTAAGTCTCAAACTGCTAGTAGAAGCCCTAAGTCTCAAAGACTGCTAGTAGAAGCCCTAAGTCTCAAAGACTGCTAGTAGAAGCCCTAAGTCTCAAAGACTGCTAGTAGAAGCCCTAAGTCTCAAAGACTGCTAGTAGAAGCCCTAAGTCTCAAAGACTGCTAGTAGAAGCCCTAAGTCTCAAAGACTGCTAGTCCCTAAGTCTCAAAGACTGCTAGTAGAAGCCCTAAGTCTCAAAGACTGCTAGTAGAAGCCTAAGTCTCAAAGACTGCTAGTAGAAGCCCTAAGTCTCAAAGACTGCTAGTCGAAGCCCTAAGTCTCAAAGACTGCTAGTAGAAGCCCTAAGTCTCAAAGACTGCCCCTTCTCACTAGTAGAAGCCCTAAGTCTCAAAGACTGCTAGTAGAAGCTAAGTCTTGCTACCTAAGTCTCAAAGACTGCTAGTAGAAGCCCTAAGTCTCAAAGACTGCTAGTAGAAGCCCTAAGTCTCAAAGACTGCTAGTAGAAGCCCTAAGTCTCAAAGACTGCTAGTAGAAGCTAAGTCTTCTTAGTAGAGCCCTAAGTCTCTGCTAGTAGAAAAGTCTCCTGCTAGTAGAAGCCCTAAGTCTCAAAGACTGCTAGTAGAAACAGTCTTCTCCAAGTCTTACTAGTCTTCTAAGTCTTTGAGACTGCTAGTCTTCTCTAGGCTCTTCTACTAGCAGTCTAGACTTAGGGCTTCTACTAGCAGTCTTTGAGACTTAGGGCTTCTACTAGCAGTCTTGCTAGCAGTCTTTGAGACTTAGGGCTTCTACTAGCAGTCTTTGAGACTTAGGGCTTCTACTAGCAGTCTTTGAGACTTAGGGCTTCTACTAGCAGTCTTTGAGACTTAGGGCTTCTACTAGCAGTCTTTGAGACTTAGGGCTTCTACTAGCAGTCTTTGAGACTTAGGGCTTCTACTAGCAGTCTTTGAGACTTAGGGCTTCTACTAGCAGTCTTTGAGACTTAGGGCTTCTACTAGCAGTCTTTGAGACTTAGGGCTTCTACTAGCAGTCTTTGAGACTTAGGGCTTCTACTAGCAGTCTTTGAGACTTAGGGCTTCTACTAGCAGTCTTTGAGACTTAGGGCTTCTACTAGCAGTCTTTGAGACTTAGGGCTTCTACTAGCAGTCTTTGAGACTTAGGGCTTCTACTAGCAGTCTTTGAGACTTAGGGCTTCTACTAGCAGTCTTTGAGACTTAGGGCTTCTACTAGCAGTCTTTGAGACTTAGGGCTTCTACTAGCAGTCTTTGAGACTTAGGGCTTCTACTAGCAGTCTTTGAGACTTAGGGCTTCTACTAGCAGTCTTTGAGACTTAGGGCTTCTACTAGCAGTCTTTGAGACTTAGGGCTTCTACTAGCAGTCTTTGAGACTTAGGGCTTCTACTAGCAGTCTTTGAGACTTAGGGCTTCTACTAGCAGTCTTTGAGACTTAGGGCTTCTACTAGCAGTCTTTGAGACTTAGGGCTTCTACTAGCAGTCTTTGAGACTTAGGGCTTCTACTAGCAGTCTTTGAGACTTAGGGCTTCTACTAGCAGTCTTTGAGACTTAGGGCTTCTACTAGCAGTCTTTGAGACTTAGGGCTTCTACTAGCAGTCTTTGAGACTTAGGGCTTCTACTAGCAGTCTTTGAGACTTAGGGCTTCTACTAGCAGTCTTTGAGACTTAGGGCTTCTACTAGCAGTCTTTGAGACTTAGGGCTTCTACTAGCAGTCTTTGAGACTTAGGGCTTCTACTAGCAGTCTTTGAGACTTAGGGCTTCTACTAGCAGTCTTTGAGACTTAGGGCTTCTACTAGCAGTCTTTGAGACTTAGGGCTTCTACTAGCAGTCTTTGAGACTTAGGGCTTCTACTAGCAGTCTTTGAGACTTAGGGCTTCTACTAGCAGTCTTTGAGACTTAGGGCTTCTTACTAGCAGTCTTTGAGACTTAGGCTTCTACTAGCAGTCTTTGAGACTTAGGGCTTCTACTAGCAGTCTTTGAGACTTAGGGCTTCTACTAGCAGTCTTTGAGACTTAGGGCTTCTACTAGCAGTCTTTGAGACTTAGGGCTTCTACTAGCAGTCTTTGAGACTTAGGGCTTCTACTAGCAGTCTTGAGACTTAGGGCTTCTACTAGCAGTCTTTGAGACTTAGGGCTTCTACTAGCAGTCTTTGAGACTTAGGGCTTCTACTAGCAGTCTTTGAGACTTAGGGCTTCTACTAGCAGTCTTTGAGACTTAGGGCTTCTAGACTTAGGGCTTCTACTAGCAGTCTTTGAGACTTAGGGCTTCTACTAGCAGTCTTTGAGACTTAGGGCTTCTACTAGCAGTCTTTGAGACTTAGGGCTTCTACTAGCAGTCTTTGAGACTTAGGGCTTCTACTAGCAGTCTTTGAGACTTAGGGCTTCTACTAGCAGTCTTTGAGACTTAGGGCTTCTACTAGCAGTCTTTGAGACTTAGGGCTTCTACTAGCAGTCTTTGAGACTTAGGGCTTCTACTAGCAGTCTTTGAGACTTAGGGCTTCTACTAGCAGTCTTTGAGACTTAGGGCTTCTACTAGCAGTCTTTGAGACTTAGGGCTTCTACTAGCAGTCTTTGAGACTTAGGGCTTCTACTAGCAGTCTTTGAGACTTAGGGCTTCTACTAGCAGTCTTTGAGACTTAGGGCTTCTACTAGCAGTCTTTGAGACTTAGGGCTTCTACTAGCAGTCTTTGAGACTTAGGGCTTCTACTAGCAGTCTTTGAGACTTAGGGCTTCTACTAGCAGTCTTTGAGACTTAGGGCTTCTACTAGCAGTCTTTGAGACTTAGGGCTTCTACTAGCAGTCTTTGAGACTTAGGGCTTCTACTAGCAGTCTTTGAGACTTAGGGCTTCTACTAGCAGTCTTTGAGACTTAGGGCTTCTACTAGCAGTCTTTGAGACTTAGGGCTTCTACTAGCAGTCTTTGAGACTTAGGGCTTCTACTAGCAGTCTTTGAGACTTAGGGCTTCTACTAGCAGTCTTTGAGACTTAGGGCTTCTACTAGCAGTCTTTGAGACTTAGGGCTTCTACTAGCAGTCTTTGAGACTTAGGGCTTCTACTAGCAGTCTTTGAGACTTAGGGCTTCTACTAGCAGTCTTTGAGACTTAGGGCTTCTACTAGCAGTCTTTGAGACTTAGGGCTTCTACTAGCAGTCTTTGAGACTTAGGGCTTCTACTAGCAGTCTTTGAGACTTAGGGCTTCTACTAGCAGTCTTTGAGACTTAGGGCTTCTACTAGCAGTCTTTGAGACTTAGGGCTTCTTACTAGCAGTCTTTGAGACTTAGGGCTTCTACTAGCAGTCTTTGAGACTTAGGGCTTCTACTAGCAGTCTTTGAGACTTAGGGCTTCTACTAGCAGTCTTTGAGACTTAGGGCTTCTACTAGCAGTCTTTGAGACTTAGGGCTTCTACTAGCAGTCTTTGAGACTTAGGGCTTCTACTAGCAGTCTTTGAGACTTAGGGCTTCTACTAGCAGTCTTTGAGACTTAGGGCTTCTACTAGCAGTCTTTGAGACTTAGGGCTTCTACTAGCAGTCTTTGAGACTTAGGGCTTCTACTAGCAGTCTTTGAGACTTAGGGCTTCTACTAGCAGTCTTTGAGACTTAGGGCTTCTACTAGCAGTCTTTGAGACTTAGGGCTTCTACTAGCAGTCTTTGAGACTTAGGGCTTCTACTAGCAGTCTTTGAGACTTAGGGCTTCTACTAGCAGTCTTTGAGACTTAGGGCTTCTACTAGCAGTCTTTGAGACTTAGGGCTTCTACTAGCAGTCTTTGAGACTTAGGGCTTCTACTAGCAGTCTTTGAGACTTAGGGCTTCTACTAGCAGTCTTTGAGACTTAGGGCTTCTACTAGCAGTCTTTGAGACTTAGGGCTTCTACTAGCAGTCTTTGAGACTTAGGGCTTCTACTAGCAGTCTTTGAGACTTAGGGCTTCTACTAGCAGTCTTTGAGACTTAGGGCTTCTACTAGCAGTCTTTGAGACTTAGGGCTTCTACTAGCAGTCTTTGAGACTTAGGGCTTCTACTAGCAGTCTTTGAGACTTAGGGCTTCTACTAGCAGTCTTTGAGACTTAGGGCTTCTACTAGCAGTCTTTGAGACTTAGGGCTTCTACTAGCAGTCTTTGAGACTTAGGGCTTCTACTAGCAGTCTTTGAGACTTAGGGCTTCTACTAGCAGTCTTTGAGACTTAGGGCTTCTACTAGCAGTCTTTGAGACTTAGGGCTTCTACTAGCAGTCTTTGAGACTTAGGGCTTCTACTAGCAGTCTTTGAGACTTAGGGCTTCTACTAGCAGTCTTTGAGACTTAGGGCTTCTCTACTAGCAGTCTTTGAGACTTAGGGCTTCTACTAGCAGTCTTTGAGACTTAGGGCTTCTACTAGCAGTCTTTGAGACTTAGGGCTTCTACTAGCAGTCTTTGAGACTTAGGGCTTCTACTAGCAGTCTTTGAGACTTAGGGCTTCTACTAGCAGTCTTTGAGACTTAGGGCTTCTACTAGCAGTCTTTGAGACTTAGGGCTTCTACTAGCAGTCTTTGAGACTTAGGGCTTCTACTAGCAGTCTTTGAGACTTAGGGCTTCTACTAGCAGTCTTTGAGACTTAGGGCTTCTACTAGCAGTCTTTGAGACTTAGGGCTTCTACTAGCAGTCTTTGAGACTTAGGGCTTCTACTAGCAGTCTTTGAGACTTAGGGCTTCTACTAGCAGTCTTTGAGACTTAGGGCTTCTACTAGCAGTCTTTGAGACTTAGGGCTTCTACTAGCAGTCTTTGAGACTTAGGGCTTCTACTAGCAGTCTTTGAGACTTAGGGCTTCTACTAGCAGTCTTTGAGACTTAGGGCTTCTACTAGCAGTCTTTGAGACTTAGGGCTTCTACTAGCAGTCTTTGAGACTTAGGGCTTCTACTAGCAGTCTTTGAGACTTAGGGCTTCTACTAGCAGTCTTTGAGACTTAGGGCTTCTACTAGCAGTCTTTGAGACTTAGGGCTTCTACTAGCAGTCTTTTGAGACTTAGGGCTTCTACTAGCAGTCTTTGAGACTTAGGGCTTCTACTAGCAGTCTTTGAGACTTAGGGCTTCTACTAGCAGTCTTTGAGACTTAGGGCTTCTACTAGCAGTCTTTGAGACTTAGGGCTTCTACTAGCAGTCTTTGAGACTTAGGGCTTCTACTAGCAGTCTTTGAGACTTAGGGCTTCTACTAGCAGTCTTTGAGACTTAGGGCTTCTACTAGCAGTCTTTGAGACTTAGGGCTTCTACTAGCAGTCTTTGAGACTTAGGGCTTCTACTAGCAGTCTTTGAGACTTAGGGCTTCTACTAGCAGTCTTTGAGACTTAGGGCTTCTACTAGCAGTCTTTGAGACTTAGGGCTTCTACTAGCAGTCTTTGAGACTTAGGGCTTCTACTAGCAGTCTTTGAGACTTAGGGCTTCTACTAGCAGTCTTTGAGACTTAGGGCTTCTACTAGCAGTCTTTGAGACTTAGGGCTTCTACTAGCAGTCTTTGAGACTTAGGGCTTCTACTAGCAGTCTTTGAGACTTAGGGCTTCTACTAGCAGTCTTTGAGACTTAGGGCTTCTACTAGCAGTCTTTGAGACTTAGGGCTTCTACTAGCAGTCTTTGAGACTTAGGGCTTCTACTAGCAGTCTTTGAGACTTAGGGCTTCTACTAGCAGTCTTTGAGACTTAGGGCTTCTACTAGCAGTCTTTGAGACTTAGGGCTTCTACTAGCAGTCTTTGAGACTTAGGGCTTCTACTAGCAGTCTTTGAGACTTAGGGCTTCTACTAGCAGTCTTTGAGACTTAGGGCTTCTACTAGCAGTCTTTGAGACTTAGGGCTTCTACTAGCAGTCTTTGAGACTTAGGGCTTCTACTAGCAGTCTTTGAGACTTAGGGCTTCTACTAGCAGTCTTTGAGACTTAGGGCTTCTACTAGCAGTCTTTGAGACTTAGGGCTTCTACTAGCAGTCTTTGAGACTTAGGGCTTCTACTAGCAGTCTTTGAGACTTAGGGCTTCTACTAGCAGTCTTTGAGACTTAGGGCTTCTACTAGCAGTCTTTGAGACTTAGGGCTTCTACTAGCAGTCTTTGAGACTTAGGGCTTCTACTAGCAGTCTTTGAGACTTAGGGCTTCTACTAGCAGTCTTTTGAGACTTAGGGCTTCTACTAGCAGTCTTTGAGACTTAGGGCTTCTACTAGCAGTCTTTGAGACTTAGGGCTTCTACTAGCAGTCTTTGAGACTTAGGGCTTCTACTAGCAGTCTTTGAGACTTAGGGCTTCTACTAGCAGTCTTTGAGACTTAGGGCTTCTACTAGCAGTCTTTGAGACTTAGGGCTTCTACTAGCAGTCTTTGAGACTTAGGGCTTCTACTAGCAGTCTTTGAGACTTAGGGCTTCTACTAGCAGTCTTTGAGACTTAGGGCTTCTACTAGCAGTCTTTGAGACTTAGGGCTTCTACTAGCAGTCTTTGAGACTTAGGGCTTCTACTAGCAGTCTTTGAGACTTAGGGCTTCTACTAGCAGTCTTTGAGACTTAGGGCTTCTACTAGCAGTCTTTGAGACTTAGGGCTTCTACTAGCAGTCTTTGAGACTTAGGGCTTCTACTAGCAGTCTTTGAGACTTAGGGCTTCTACTAGCAGTCTTTGAGACTTAGGGCTTCTACTAGCAGTCTTTGAGACTTAGGGCTTCTACTAGCAGTCTTTGAGACTTAGGGCTTCTACTAGCAGTCTTTGAGACTTAGGGCTTCTACTAGCAGTCTTTGAGACTTAGGGCTTCTACTAGCAGTCTTTGAGACTTAGGGCTTCTACTAGCAGTCTTTGAGACTTAGGGCTTCTACTAGCAGTCTTTGAGACTTAGGGCTTCTACTAGCAGTCTTTGAGACTTAGGGCTTCTACTAGCAGTCTTTGAGACTTAGGGCTTCTACTAGCAGTCTTTGAGACTTAGGGCTTCTACTAGCAGTCTTTGAGACTTAGGGCTTCTACTAGCAGTCTTTGAGACTTAGGGCTTCTACTAGCAGTCTTTGAGACTTAGGGCTTCTACTAGCAGTCTTTGAGACTTAGGGCTTCTACTAGCAGTCTTTGAGACTTAGGGCTTCTACTAGCAGTCTTTGAGACTTAGGGCTTCTACTAGCAGTCTTTGAGACTTAGGGCTTCTACTAGCAGTCTTTGAGACTTAGGGCTTCTACTAGCAGTCTTTGAGACTTAGGGCTTCTACTAGCAGTCTTTGAGACTTAGGGCTTCTACTAGCAGTCTTTGAGACTTAGGGCTTCTACTAGCAGTCTTTGAGACTTAGGGCTTCTACTAGCAGTCTTTGAGACTTAGGGCTTCGACTAGCAGTCTTTGAGACTTAGGGCTTCTACTAGCAGTCTTTGAGACTTAGGGCTTCTACTAGCAGTCTTTGAGACTTAGGGCTTCTACTAGCAGTCTTTGAGACTTAGGGCTTCTACTAGCAGTCTTTGAGACTTAGGGCTTCTACTAGCAGTCTTTGAGACTTAGGGCTTCTACTAGCAGTCTTTGAGACTTAGGGCTTCTACTAGCAGTCTTTGAGACTTAGGGCTTCTACTAGCAGTCTTTGAGACTTAGGGCTTCTACTAGCAGTCTTTGAGACTTAGGGCTTCTACTAGCAGTCTTTGAGACTTAGGGCTTCTACTAGCAGTCTTTGAGACTTAGGGCTTCTACTAGCAGTCTTTGAGACTTAGGGCTTCTACTAGCAGTCTTTGAGACTTAGGGCTTCTACTAGCAGTCTTTGAGACTTAGGCTTCTACTAGCAGTCTTTGAGACTTAGGGCTTCTACTAGCAGTCTTTGAGACTTAGGGCTTCTACTAGCAGTCTTTGAGACTTAGGGCTTCTACTAGCAGTCTTTGAGACTTAGGGCTTCTACTAGCAGTCTTTGAGACTTAGGGCTTCTACTAGCAGTCTTTGAGACTTAGGGCTTCTACTAGCAGTCTTTGAGACTTAGGGCTTCTTACTAGCAGTCTTTGAGACTTAGGGCTTCTACTAGCAGTCTTTGAGACTTAGGGCTTCTACTAGCAGTCTTTGAGACTTAGGGCTTCTACTAGCAGTCTTTGAGACTTAGGGCTTCTACTAGCAGTCTTTGAGACTTAGGGCTTCTACTAGCAGTCTTTGAGACTTAGGGCTTCTACTAGCAGTCTTTGAGACTTAAGGGCTTCTACTAGCAGTCTTTGAGACTTAGGGCTTCTACTAGCAGTCTTTGAGACTTAGGGCTTCTACTAGCAGTCTTTGAGACTTAGGGCTTCTACTAGCAGTCTTTGAGACTTAGGGCTTCTACTAGCAGTCTTTGAGACTTAGGGCTTCTACTAGCAGTCTTTGAGACTTAGGGCTTCTACTAGCAGTCTTTGAGACTTAGGGCTTCTACTAGCAGTCTTTGAGACTTAGGGCTTCTACTAGCAGTCTTTGAGACTTAGGGCTTCTACTAGCAGTCTTTGAGACTTAGGGCTTCTACTAGCAGTCTTTGAGACTTAGGGCTTCTACTAGCAGTCTTTGAGACTTAGGGCTTCTACTAGCAGTCTTTGAGACTTAGGGCTTCTACTAGCAGTCTTTGAGACTTAGGGCTTCTACTAGCAGTCTTTGAGACTTAGGGCTTCTACTAGCAGTCTTTGAGACTTAGGGCTTCTACTAGCAGTCTTTGAGACTTAGGGCTTCTACTAGCAGTCTTTGAGACTTAGGGCTTCGACTAGCAGTCTTTGAGACTTAGGGCTTCTACTAGCAGTCTTTGAGACTTAGGGCTTCTACTAGCAGTCTTTGAACTTAGGGCTTCTACTAGCAGTCTTTGAGACTTAGGGCTTCTACTAGCAGTCTTTGAGACTTAGGGCTTCTACTAGCAGTCTTTGAGACTTAGGGCTTCTACTAGCAGTCTTTGAGACTTAGGGCTTCTACTAGCAGTCTTTGAGACTTAGGGCTTCTACTAGCAGTCTTTGAGACTTAGGGCTTCTACTAGCAGTCTTTGAGACTTAGGGCTTCTACTAGCAGTCTTTGAGACTTAGGCTTCTACTAGCAGTCTTTGAGACTTAGGGCTTCTACTAGCAGTCTTTGAGACTTAGGGCTTCTACTAGCAGTCTTTGAGACTTAGGGCTTCTACTAGCAGTCTTTGAGACTTAGGGCTTCTACTAGCAGTCTTTGAGACTTAGGGCTTCTACTAGCAGTCTTTGAGACTTAGGGCTTCTACTAGCAGTCTTTGAGACTTAGGGCTTCTACTAGCAGTCTTTGAGACTTAGGGCTTCTACTAGCAGTCTTTGAGACTTAGGGCTTCTACTAGCAGTCTTTGAGACTTAGGGCTTCTACTAGCAGTCTTTGAGACTTAGGGCTTCTACTAGCAGTCTTTGAGACTTAGGGCTTCTACTAGCAGTCTTTGAGACTTAGGGCTTCTACTAGCAGTCTTTGAGACTTTAGGGCTTCTACTAGCAGTCTTTGAGACTTAGGGCTTCTACTAGCAGTCTTTGAGACTTAGGGCTTCTACTAGCAGTCTTTGAGACTTAGGGCTTCTACTAGCAGTCTTTGAGACTTAGGGCTTCTACTAGCAGTCTTTGAGACTTAGGGCTTCTACTAGCAGTCTTTGAGACTTAGGGCTTCTACTAGCAGTCTTTGAGACTTAGGGCTTCTACTAGCAGTCTTTGAGACTTAGGGCTTCTACTAGCAGTCTTTGAGGACTTAGGGCTTCTACTAGCAGTCTTTGAGACTTAGGGCTTCGACTAGCAGTCTTTGAGACTTAGGGCTTCTACTAGCAGTCTTTGAGACTTAGGGCTTCTACTAGCAGTCTTTGAGACTTAGGGCTTCTACTAGCAGTCTTTGAGACTTAGGGCTTCTACTAGCAGTCTTTGAGACTTAGGGCTTCTACTAGCAGTCTTTGAGACTTAGGGCTTCTACTAGCAGTCTTTGAGACTTAGGGCTTCTACTAGCAGTCTTTGAGACTTAGGGCTTCTACTAGCAGTCTTTGAGACTTAGGGCTTCTACTAGCAGTCTTTGAGACTTAGGGCTTCTAGTCTAGCAGTCTTTGAGACTTAGGGCTTCTACTAGCAGTCTTTGAGACTTAGGGCTTCTACTAGCAGTCTTTGAGACTTAGGGCTTCTACTAGCAGTCTTTGAGACTTAGGGCTTCTACTAGCAGTCTTTGAGACTTAGGGCTTCTACTAGCAGTCTTTGAGACTTAGGGCTTCTACTAGCAGTCTTTGAGACTTAGGGCTTCTACTAGCAGTCTTTGAGACTTAGGGCTTCTACTAGCAGTCTTTGAGACTTAGGGCTTCTACTAGCAGTCTTTGAGACTTAGGGCTTCTACTAGCAGTCTTTGAGACTTAGGGCTTCTACTAGCAGTCTTTGAGACTTAGGGCTTCTTACTAGCAGTCTTTGAGACTTAGGGCTTCTACTAGCAGTCTTTGAGACTTAGGGCTTCTACTAGCAGTCTTTGAGACTTAGGGCTTCTACTAGCAGTCTTTGAGACTTAGGGCTTCTACTAGCAGTCTTTGAGACTTAGGGCTTCTACTAGCAGTCTTTGAGACTTAGGGCTTCCTCTACTAGCAGTCTTGAGACTTAGGGCTTCTACTAGCAGTCTTTGAGACTTAGGGCTTCTACTAGCAGTCTTTGAGACTTAGGGCTTCTACTAGCAGTCTTTGAGACTTAGGCTTCTACTAGCAGTCTTTGAGACTTAGGGCTTCTACTAGCAGTCTTTGAGACTTAGGGCTTCTACTAGCAGTCTTTGAGACTTAGGGCTTCTACTAGCAGTCTTTGAGACTTAGGGCTTGCTGCAGCTTAGGGCTTCTACTAGCAGTCTTTGAGACTTAGGGCTTCTACTAGCAGTCTTTGAGACTTAGGGCTTCTACTAGCAGTCTTTGAGACTTAGGGCTTCTACTAGCAGTCTTTGAGACTTAGGGCTTCTACTAGCAGTCTTTGAGACTTAACTAGCAGTCTTTGAGACTTAGGGCTTCTACTAGCAGTCTTTGAGACTTAGGGCTTTCTAGCAGTCTTTGAGACTTAGGGCTTCTACTAGCAGTCTTTGAGACTTAGGGCTTCTACTAGCAGTCTTTGAGACTTAGGGCTTCTACTAGCAGTCTTTGAGACTTAGGGCTTCTACTAGCAGTCTTTGAGACTTAGGGCTTCTACTAGCAGTCTTTGAGACTTAGGGCTTCTACTAGCAGTCTTTGAGACTTAGACTAGCAGTCTTTGAGACTTAGGGCTTCTACTAGCACTTTGAGACTTAGGGCTTCTACTAGCAGTCTTTGAGACTTAGGCTTCTACTAGCAGTCTTTGAGACTTAGGGCTTCTACTAGCAGTCTTTGAGACTTAGGGCTTCTACTAGCAGTCTTTGAGACTTAGGGCTTCTACTAGCAGTCTTTGACTCTTCGACTAGCAGTCTTTGAGACTTAGGGCTTCTACTAGCAGTCTTTTGAGACTTAGGGCTTCTACTAGCAGTCTTTGAGACTTAGGGCTTCTACTAGCAGTCTTTGAGACTTAAGGCTTCTACTAGCAGTCTTTGAGACTTAGGGCTTCTACTAGCAGTCTTTGAGACTTAGGGCTTCGACTAGCAGTCTTTGAGACTTAGGGCTTCTACTAGCAGTCTTTGAGACTTAGGGCTTCGACTAGCAGTCTTTGAGACTTAAGGCTTCTACTAGCACATTTTGGGGCTTTGGCCTTTGGGCTGCTACTAGCAGCCTTTGAGACATGGGACTGCTACTTGCACCTTTTCGGGCTCCAATAGTGACTCCTAGAGCCTCTGAAGTAGCACCCTCAACACACCTAGACACACAACTCAACACTTGCTCTACAAGTCTTTACTTTTGTCTTTACATAGCATCAAGGTGCTACAAGCAGCATTTGAGCCGCTGGGCTGCTACTAGCAGCTTTTTGGACTTTGGCCTTTGGGTTGCTACTAGCAGCTTTTTGGACTTTGGCCTTTGGGCTGCTACTAGCAGCTTTTTGGACTTAGGCCTTTGGGCTGCTACTAGCAGCTTTTTGGACTTTGGCCTTTGGGCTGCTACTAGCAGCTTTTTGGACTTTGGACTAGCAGCTTTTTGGACTTTGGCCTTTGGGCTGCTACTAGCAGCTTTTTGGACTTTGGCCTTTGGGCTGCTACTAGCAGCTTTTTGGACTTTGGCTTTTGGGCTGCTACTAGCAGCTTTTTGGACTTTGGCCTTTGGGCTGCTACTAGAAGCTTTTTGGACTTTGGCCTTTGGGCTGCTACTAGCAGCTTTTTGGACTTTGGCCTTTGGGCTGCTACTAGCAGCTTTTTGGACTTTGGCCTTTGGGCTGCTACTAGCAGCTTTTTGGCCTTGGGGATGCTACAAGCACCTTTTGGGGCTTTGGCCTTTGGGCTGCTACTAGCAGCTTTGGGGCCTTGGGGATGCTACAAGCACCTTTTGGGGCTTTGGCCTTTGGCCTTTGGGCTGCTACTAGCAGCTTTTGGGGGTCCAATAGTGACTCCTAGAGCCTCTGATGTAGCACCCCCAAACCACCAAGATACACAACTTTACACTTGCCCTATAAGTAGCACATTCAAGAAAAATCTGACACCCATCCGTTGTACGCCCACGCACCTTGTCAAGGATATGTGCGTTTGCCTTGTAGATTGGTCCTGAGTAGATCCGTCACCGCCTGTAGGTAGGGTGGGGGGAAGTTAGTCCCCACAAAGCCATTCCCCAGTGAATCAGATCTCCTCGGGTTTAGGGTTTAGGGTGTAGGGGTGTAGGATTTAGGTTTCAGGGTTTACGGTTTAGGGTTTAGGGTATAGGTTTCTGATTCACTGGGGACTGGCTTTGTGGGGACTAGCTTCCCCACTCCTGTGGGTAGGGAACGGGAACATGTCATCATAAGATATCATGTTATCATATGACATCATATGATGCCGGCAGTCTGACTAGGCCAAAATTACCATTTATGTACAATATCATATGATGCAATTTGTATGATATCATATGATATCACACTCGACCTTGGTCAACATCATGTGATATGCCGATCCTCACTTAGAAGTCTGTGAATGGTGGAAAATGTTTCCACATTAAATAGCTCGCAATCACACTTGCGATAGCTTGGACAACGTGCCGACGCTTGAAGGCAGCTTCATGAGAGCTTCATTATTGGTTACGGTATATACTTATATGTCATAGTCATATGTCATGCCGATCCCTACCTGTAGGTGCCCCTCTTCACAAGCCAGGTGAAGGGGCGTCTGACCGTTGTTGTCTGGTAGATCAGCTCTGGCTTCTCGCGCCAGCAGCTCTCGCACAATGGGTCCAAAACCTTTTTTGGCTGCTATATGGAGGGCTGTCCAGCCATACTGTGCAGCAGGAGGCACAAGGGGAGGGGGGAAGAGGCTGAGGAAATGGAACACCAACACCCATAGGCACACCCACTGACCCACACCCACACCCACACCCACACCCACACAGCCACAAACACACACACGCACAAAAGCACCCACGCACTCACACTCACCCAGCCACACCTACTCGTCCCCACACAAAAAACCTCACCCACTCAATGGGTGGACCATGACCACTGATATTCATTTCCGTGGAACCCCATAACTGAAGATCAGACGTCCATTCTCATTGAGAAGCTACAGGCATACATTTGCATTGAGAAGCTACAAAGGCGGGTGTGATAAGTCAGACCAATGAGTGCCCCCGCCCCCCCGGCCCCCCTACCCCACCCCACCCCTATTTTGTGAACAAAACCTCTACACCCTAAACCCAGCCACCACTCCAACACCCCTAACTACCCCAAACAATTTTATTTTAATTCATACGTACTACCACAGTCGCCTTGCTG
The DNA here is from genome assembly GCA_022414725.1 of Microglena sp. YARC. NCBI lineage: Eukaryota > Viridiplantae > Chlorophyta > Chlorophyceae > Chlamydomonadales > Chlamydomonadaceae > Microglena > Microglena sp. YARC. The sequence continues at coordinate 31,218 of JAJSRW010001491.1, forward strand.
GGTAGTGGCCTGATTTTCAGGGTGTTCCAGCTGGCTGTGACCATAGCTTTCCTTTCCAGCTACGAGCAGCAGCTTCTGGGCAGCTCCCCTGGCTTGCTACCCGGCCAAAACTATTGCAACGTAGTGCACCTGGAAGCTGACAGAAGCATTTTTCCAGAACTGTTGGAATCTTGGGGCTTAGCCCAGTGGATGGCTCAGGGATCTGCCTGGAAGGTGCTGCTCGTAGCGGAAAAGAAAAGCTATGGCTGTAACTGCCCCATGCAGCTCACACATCACCCTCTGGCTGTCCCACAGAGCTCTTGAAACTCTTAATCAAACCCAGGAGTTCTATGCAGAGTAATGGGCGGCACTGAGCTGAGAAATGAGCAACCCCCGTCCCAGATACCTTGTCCAGGCCTGTGGCTAGGTGGCTTCTGGGCACCTACCTTGTCTTCCTGCTGGTCGATCTTGCCACTCAAGCTCTGCAGGTGATGGCAGAGCTGCGAGTAATTCGCCTCCATCGCATCCTTATGCAGCAGTGACGAGTTGTTTCCCATATTGGCAACAGCGCTTGGTGCGCGAAACCCGATACGGCTGGGTTTTTACCAAAAAAGCAAAAAGCAGCAACCTGTCGGCAATCTTTACAACCGTGAGATAATCAAAACTGCGATCGTGCGTGCGTTGATGCTCAAGCTGGACGATGTCGTCTACGCTGGTGGGGATCTTCAATCTTCAATCTTCATTTGGTACAAATCCTTTGAGCAGGGGGGGCCGGGGGGGGGAGGGGTTCCAGCCAGCTTCTTCTGTGTTCTAGACAGGCCTGTGTACACCTGTGTTTCCGATTGTCCCTGAAATCTCGGTTAGAGGTCGATCACACGAGCCGGTTTAGCTTATTTTATATCGTACGATACATAACATTGATAATTTGATGTAACACGCGTACGATACTATTATATAGCACTAGCATTGAGCCCGTCGTTCCGACGGGAAGACCCCAGTGGGCACGTCAGCGACAGGTCGGCAAGATATGGAACCAAAGCCCCAATTGGCTTGGCTATAAGGGGCCGAACACGCGCCGGGCACGCGCTACACCCTGCACATGGAACTTTATATATATTGATGATGATGATACAATTTATTTGAACGATATCGTGCTTGACAACCCTACATATGAGCTGGGTTGTCATGCTTTGGAAGGACGTCTGGTAAGCTGTGTAATGAAAGTACGTCGTGATATCTGTCCAAAATGACGCCTTGCCCACTGGGACTGAGGTTGACCATTTGACCTAGGGTTCATGAGTAAGTCGCATGAGATTGTACAAACAAATTATCACTGTAGCACAAAGTCAGGGCCCCCGTCGGTACAGCGATTGTTTGAGGTTCAGTTCATCAATGCTTTTTGTTTTTATCCCTTCCTGTAATCCTGTCACGGTTGGGCTATTCCCTTAAGCCTACTTGGCTTATCCCTGTACTGCAACATTTATTCAAATACATGATAAATTGATAATGGATCCAGATGTACCAGATAGCGACTAGTCCCCCTGGGCAAAGCACAGAGATTTCACGTGCTGTTCTTTCTCTAGAGGCTGCACGCACCCAGAAGCCACTCATGACTCACAAATTCCTAAACACCCTGACCGCCCTTATCAACCTGAGGTGACCGGGTCATGCCGCGGGTTCATGCACAGGTGGCTTGGGCCAAAGGCCTCTGTCGATAACGAACCCTTAGGAATCGTGGCCCTGCACCCGATGTAACCAGTGTAACAGTGGAGTCTCAAATACATTGAGGGAGATAATGTTTGTGTTGCAGTCCAGGAGTAGGCCAAATAGGGTAAAGGGACTTGCCCAACCTTGATAGGAAGGGCTTAAAAACAAGATTGGGTAGTGTGGGTACATCCACAGAAGCAGGAACTACAAAATAGCCATTTGGGATAGCCGATTAGCCGCCCCCTCCCCTCCTCCTCCCCCAGGCACCCACCCGTCCACCCACCCACCCAGTCCCACCCATCCACCCACTCACCCAGTCCCACCCATCCAACCACCCAGTGTCCTCATGAAAGTGCACTTACCAGACCTGCCTGTAGATATGTATGTATGTTACAGTCCAGGGGTAGGCCAAATAGGCTAAAGGGACTTGCCCAACCGTATAGGAAGGGCTTAAAAAGGAAAAGCACTGATGAACTCAGCCCCAAACAATCGTTTAACCGACGGGGTGGCTGACTTCGTGCTACAGTGATGATTGCCTATACCCCCCCCCCAACCACCCACCCACCCACACACACACACACACACACACACACACACACACACACATCCACACACACACACACACAATCCCTTGGATTCTTATGATCCCCATCAACCCGATCATCCCTGCGAGGCCCATAATACGTATGATCCCTTTAATACGTTTTTTAAGTTCTGTCACCCAAGGAGGTGGGTCTCCCAACATAAACCAGCGACACCGAAGATTCAGTTCGAATGGCGTTGCCACTCCTACAAAAGAGTGGGCGGACTTATGAGACCCACGAGGCTGACCATCCCCAGAATCCGCATTGTATTATGCAGACGATTAGACGCCGAATTGCTGGCGTATATAACCTTCTTATAATTCTTCTTAGAAGATACGTGAAGGGCCATGCACAGGTCACCGACATGTTCGCTTTGATAGGAGTTTCATCCCAGGAAGTTGGGCCTCTTTCACACAACAGCGCCATTGAGGGGGCAGATAGAAAAGCGGAAAAGTTCCTACAAGCAACCATTGGATGGCGGGGCATGCATGCCAGACCGACGCCAATCGCGACTGCCACCACTACCCCTGACGACCAGGACAGACGAGCCCCCCGCCCAGGTCTGTAAATGCGGAGGCAAGGACATTGAAATTGAAATTGAAATTGTTACATCCGTGTAATACCGTTGCTCACAGGACGTGAAGTTAAGGACACCATAGCGTATAGGCAAGGACACATAACTACATTTTAATGGGGCTAATCCCTCTTCAAAAAATATTGAGATTTTTTTCGTTCGGGTACCCCTGACGGCCAGGACAGACGAGCCCCCCGCCCAGGTCTGTAAATGCGGAGGCAAGGACACATAACTACATGTGTGTTACAGTCCAGGAGTGGGCCAAACAGGCTGAAGGGACTTGCCCAACCGTGATAGGAAGGGCTTAAAAAGAAAAAGCAACTTAAATACTTGAAACAGTGAACTGCGGCGCCGAGAAAGCTTCAGTACATAACTACACATCGCTTATTCAGAGGCAAAATGAACAAGCGATGTAATTAGCAAGTTTGAATCATATTTGGATAATAGCCTTGCAGAAGAATATACAGAATAACCGCATGATGAACTCAGGGGTGAATATCTTCACCCGAGTTCCCCCGCCATTGTAAACCGTCAAAACATGTTTCTTCTTCTACAAGTATAAGGATAGGGGATATTGTCACAAGTAGGTAGACGGTGAGCAGCCCAGTCATGGCTGAAAAACCATGTAAGTACCCAATCCAATCGATAACATATTCATGTATTATGAAAGTGTAGGTGCGAACCCATCTAATCCAAGAACAAAACATTGGCCAATTCTCTTTTTTTTCTCGGGCAAGTTTATGCTTCGTAAAAGAATAAAAGTACTTAAGACAATTTAATTTATGTATGATGATAATGTAGGGCAAGCGGACACAATGTATGGACGGGGTAACTTATAATTAATGGGTCATGACTCATGAATGATTTCATACACACTGCATAATTTCACACACACAATTTATAATTGATGGGTTGTGAAAGATTTCATTCGTAACCGAAGGAATCATGTATCATGCATCATTCATCTATCAATGTGTGTGTATATATGCACATATGTATACATATGTTATTGGTCCATAAGGGAGCTGACGGCATCAGTTTTTCAGCACTCCTGAAATATGTGGGCTTAGCCCTGTGGCTGGCTCGGCGAGCTGCCTAGAAGCTGTTGCATGTAGTCAAAAAGAAAAAGAGTGGCGCCCCCCACAATGTAAGGTCGTCATTTTAGCAGAGATGGGAGCAGCTCCGCAAACTGAACAAGGGCAGAAACAATTTGGTTTGAATTGATTATAAAAACAATTTGATTTCAATTGATGCTGGAAACAATTTGGTTTGAATTGATTATAAAAACAATTTGATTTGAATTGATGTTGGAAACAATTTGATTTGAATTGATTATAGAAACAATTTGATTTGAATTGATGTTGGAAACAATTTGATCTGAATTGATTATAGAAACAATTTGATTTTAATTGATGTTGGAAACAATTTGATTTGAATGATTTTGGAAGCAATTTGATTTTAATTGATTATGTTACTGCCGAAGACGGAGAGCAGCCTTCAAGGCTGGAGCTATGTAATCAAGGCAAGGTCAAGTTCAAGCTCCGTTAACCGGACAAGGGTGGGAACAATCGAAAATGATTCATGAGCGCAATGGGTGGAAAGACTGTTTTGAAATGGGTAAGGGGGGAATGTATCAAAATGATTATAAAAAACGCGTTGGGTGGAAAGACGGCGTTGAACTGGACACGGGTGGAATCTCCACTGTGGAAACAATCAAAATGTGATTTAAGAGTGAAATGGATGGAAAGACCGTTTCAAACTGAACTAGGGTGGAAACCATCGAAATGTGATTTGAGTGAAATGAATGCGAAGACGACATTTAACTGGATGCAGGAGGAAACAATCAAAACGAGCATGAACTGTGAAATGGGTGGGAAGATGGCGTCAAACTGGACAAGGGTGGAAACCATTGAAATATGAATGAGGAGTGAAATTGATGGAAAGACAGTTTCAAAATGGACTAGGGCGGAAATGATCAAAATGTATTTCGAGAACAAGGGTGGAAACATTTGAATGCCAATAAACTGTGAAATGGATGGGAAGACTGCGACAACTGGATGTGGGTGGATGAGGGTGGAAACCATATAGATGTGAGTGACAAGGGAAATGGTTGGAAAGATGTCGACAAGAGAAACCTCTGAGAGCTCAGTGAAGTTCTAAATCATGACTACCAGTCATAAATAGGTAGGGACCAGGCTATCAACTGCCATGGTAGTTTGTCCAGGTAAAGTAGCAGCCCGTTCCCTACCGCCGTAAGACGAGGTTCCCTGAATACCACGCCCCACCAGGTGTTATCATTACTTTCACACACACTGCACCATAGCTTTCCTTTCCAGCTACGAGCAACAGCTTCTAGGCAGCTCCTTTGACTGGCTATTGATGCAAAACAAATGCGACCTAGTGCATCTTGAAGCAGACACGATCAGCTGTCCAAAGCTGCTGAAATATTTGGGTTCAGCTTAGTGGCTGGTTCAAGGAGATGCCTAGAAGCTACAGCTCTTAGCCGAAAAGAAAAGCTTTGACAAGCACGAGAAGGTTGTGTGGGCAATATTAGGTGGAATGGTAAGGGTTGTCAACATAGATGTTCTCCCCGCCATAAATAGCTTTCGCTACTTTAGACCACGTTTTTGCCCAAATTGCCGCTATAAAGAACCCAAATCTATTGTAGCTGAAAAGAAAAGTGCACATATCGCACTGTACATGTTGCTAGGGAACGGCAACTAATATTAGTGTTTGAAAAACTAATATTAGCTAATATTAATATAGTGTCACAGTAATATTAGTTTTTCAAATAAATTCAAAATTCTGGTGATAAGGCTTGTCAGTCTTATATGAACTTATATGAACTTATATGATGCATGCACTTACATTAACTAATTAAGCCTTTCCCTACATATCTCACACTCGAACATATGACCATAACGGCAAAGTAATGATAACGCCTGGTGGGGCGCGGTATTAAGGGAGCCCTGTCTTATGGCCGTAGAGAACGGGCTGCTACTTTACCTGGACAGTGCTACCATGGCAGTTGACAGCGACCGCGAACACTGAAGCCCACCCGTAGGGATTCAAACCCAGCACTTTCTTCAGTCCAGCGAAATGATCCATAATGGCATATGAATGAACAACTACATGATAGTTGATGCGAGAGATGATATGCATGAACTCAATCTGATTTATAAAATGACCTCATAATGACCCATAATGAACTCATTGTGATCTATAATGAACTCATTACGATCTACAATGAACTCGTTGTGATCTATAATGAACTCGTTACGATCTACAATGAACTTGCTATGATCTATAATGATTTAAGGATGGGCGCGTCATGTTTTAGACATGATTTATGTATGCAGCTTTACAATCTTCATGCCTCTACTGCAGGCTCTCCTTGATACAATCTTTAAACTATCTAATTGACGGCACCCCTACTTTTTTCTACATTCATACCAATTTGGAAGAGGACAATGTCTGGGCATCAAATTTGGAGAACCTCACTGTTTTCCTATTCAGCTACGAGCAGCAACTTCTTGCTAGCTCCCTCAGCCAGCCATTGGGCTAAGCCCCAATATTACTGCAGTGCTGGACAGTTAACAAAGCCAGCTCCTGTTGCACCACCTTGTTTTAGGTTTGGCTGAATAAACAACCAGGGGAGCTGTCATGATGCTGCTGGATACAAAAAATCACTGCAAAAAATAAATGTGGGCCCAAAATCCAATAAATATTAAAAAAAAATGTATTTTATATTCTCGAACATCATTCCTAGTTCATTTGGGTCCAATCGGAGAAAGTCGATTTTGCCTTTGAACCGCACTACCAGGGGAGCTGTCTAGATACTGCTGCTCATTGCTGGAAGAATAACAGTCCTATGCAGCGTCGCAAGCGACGCGGAAAATTGGCGGACTTTGTTTGCAACGGAACGAAAGGTGGCAACGGAAATGGAGCTGACCGAAGCCAGTTACTTATGAGACAGTTGGCTGACATGTCTTCAATTTTTTGTCTGTCGGACAAACAGACAACAGGTTAACCCTGGGGGCTCCCGCCCCCCAGAAGGGGGGGCTCTGCCGAAAAACAGCGGCAACCTTTGGGCTAGTCCCTGGAACTTTTAAGTGCCAGAGGAATTTCTCCGCCTTTCTTTCTGAATCCTCGTGGTGATGGTTTTTGTACGGGGTCCCACTTCATGGGTTGAAAATCATAGGGGGAAAAAGGAAAGTGAACAATCATGGCTCACCTCTCCACTACATTTCTGCCACGCAGATCCCAGGCCCGCGCCAGCACACAGGGACACAACAGCAGTCCGGGATGTTGGCCCACCTGGAGGATCAAAAAGAAGCAATTCAGAAGAGTGCATTGAGAACTGCATGCATGCACTGGTAACTGCAAGCATGCATTGAGAATGAGAAGGAGTGTGCATTGAGAACTGCAAGCATGCATTGGGAACTGCAAGCATGAATTCGGAATGAGAACGAGTGTGGATTGAGAACTGCACGCATGCATTGAGAAAGAGAGTCAGTGAGCATTAAGACCGAGAATGGGTGCAAACTCATGGGTTGGAATTTGGGGGATATTTGAATACTTGACTATTTGACTATTTGAAACAAGTATGTCCTGGACCATACAGGCTTGGTGGATGTACGTAAACTTAGTCTATGGGAGTAAGCTCATTCAACGTGTGTCAGCTAAGCTCGTGTACGTAAGCTAAGTCTGTGTTTGCATGCTAAATGCCTGTAAGTAAGCTTAGTCCATGTCTGTATGCTCGGTCCATGTGTATAAGCGAAGTGCATGTATGTAAGCAAAGCCCATGCTGGCAAGCATAGTCCCTGTACGGGGGCAAGGTCCATGTGTGGGTGCAAAGTTCATGTGGGTAAGCTAAGTGCTTGTATGTAAGCCAAGCCCATGTATGTAAGCCGTGTTTGCTAATTGCCAGTATGCAAGCATAGTAGTTGCCTTGTCCATGCAAGGGCAGTCCTAGACTCGTGGAAGAGGGGAAATCGACATGCCCCGACAAGGTGCTTCTGATTCTTCTGCCCTGACTGCAGTTACCCATCGTTCAATAAAATGACTTACGAAAGAGAACTAGAGCTGCGGCTCCCCCAAGCAGAGTTCCGTATGTCACTCGCCGGAGACTGCAGAGAAAATGCGCAGCCCGGTTAAACATCAGGGATGGCATACTCGAACGGGATGCTGCCTAATCAAGGGCTATTCACCTGAGGTCGATCAATCGGTCCCATCGCTGGTCGATTTCCAATCGCGCATCATTTGATGATCCCGACATTTTCGAAGGAGATCTTCTAGTTTATAGCAGGGGGGGTTATATCGGAAACGCGCAACTTCGACGTCTTTGTGCAGCATCAGGTACCAGACCAGGACGCTGAGTGCAACGTCGGTGCCGGTTGGCACGGTTTCGGCCAGAGGGTTCAAGAGAGCCCGGGCAAGCTGGTTGGCACAGGGACCCTGGGTTGGCGTCAGATCAGGCCTGCCCTGGATCGGCCTGGATCCTTGTCGAGGGATTTTGAGGTAATGTTATGAATTTGGCGAGTTTGGCATCTTCAAATGTCTACTGACAGGTGATTACGTTCTGTATTATCATAAGGTGTTTAGATGCTGTGCTTGTACTACCCATGTTATCCGCCAGTCCACCATCTTTCCTGCTTGTCTCAGTCTGCATATTGACTCACATCAGCAGGATTTCACCAATTCCACCTTTGAACCTGGTAAATCTTTTAACATACCAGTATATCTCTACAGCAATCCAGGGGATTATTTGGGAGTTGGGTTTTCGAAAAATGACGCACTTCGGACTTCGTACCTCAAATTTGGCCTGACAACTGAGCATTCTGGGAGATTTTTGTAAGATTTGGCCTGGCAACATGTACGAAGTCAGACAACTTAACCCAATCCATCCCATGAATTGCTAACTATATTTATATTATATATTATCACTACCGCCTGTGTGATTGCTTATTTGATACCTGCATTCTGCATTCAAGAGCGAAACCCTGCAATTCAACCCCCTGTTCTGAACTCTACCTTAGTTGGTCGAACATGTTGGCAGAGCTGTGGCAGTCTATCGAGCCAAACCAGGGGCCAAACATCGAATCGCGGGTTCAAGCACGGGTTCATTTAAATTCCGTCGACGCTCCAGCGAGGTGAACAATCAAAGAAGCGTTCAGGCTCGTTTTTAATTTGAATCGAGCATCTCTTCCCCAAATTGTGAGTAAATCGGCAAATATGTGGACTGCCTGTGGAAAACTTGGATCCATGTGGATCATCAGCACCTGATCATTTAGTATAGGGTGGCCCACAACCGAAAGCCATGATTATGTCCGATGATCTAGCATCCATTGTTTGTTTTCACACAGATAAGGGGGGAAGGCTCTAACTTCAGGGCAAACTCATTTTTGCAGAGACTACAATTTTGTAGCTTCACCAGGCAGGCAGCCTTCTTTGCTCTGTTGAGTGAGAGTGAGCAAGGACGGATAAAGGAGACGTCTACTCTTCTCTCTTACCTGAGCAAGCTGGAGACAATCACGCCAGCGTTAGGAAAATATGACTCATACGTGGGGGCTACAAAGGACCACGTGGCCTTCAAATAATTTATGAGTGCCTTTTAGGTTGCCACAGCAACCAAATGGCCCGTGTCACGAAACAAGGTACTAGCTGGTGGGAAGCTCAAAATTGATTACATAAGCAGCCGGGGAGGCAAGCCATCATGGGAGACCCGGTCTAATCGGAAGGGAGATACACTGTTTGAAGTCACCTGCTGCCCTTGCGGGCCATTCTACGAGGGTAGGCTGCTCCGCAAGCATATCAATTGCGATGTGTGGCGGCCACGCTGATTCACTGGGCCTCTCAGGAAGGGCATGCTTGGAGCAAACCACCTCATCAAACACCACCATCAAGGAGACTAACATCCTACTCAGCTTGGACCTGACTCACTGTGGCCATGAACTTGGTAGTGCTACTGATCTAATGTCACTGCGCACACATCCCCGGTGAGTAGTGGAGTACCAGGCTACTAGGTTTAACTGTAGCTTTTATTTTCAGCTACGGGCAGCAGCTTCTTGGCAGCTCCCATGACTGGGTAGTCAGCAAAACCTAGTGCACCTTGAAGCTGACGCAACCAAATTTAACGTTCTATTGACATTTTGAGGCTTGGCCCTGTGGCTGGCTTAGGGAGCTACCTAGAAGCTGGTGCCCGCAGCTGAAAATAAAAGCTATGATAGTTATCGGATACGCCCGCCCCCTGCCCCCCCTCCCCCCCTCTGGAGAAACCCATGCATCCCAACAGCCACACAACAGAAGTTCTGCTTAGTATGCTCCCTGAGTACGCGGTACGCTTACGAGGGTATCGCACGGAGGGACTTGGAATTGGAAGGCAGTGAGCAGCCATTAGTTGGCTGAAGAACCATGTAACAATCAACATTCAAGTTTAAAGCAGTTGTAATTTGAAGACCCGAGACAAGCCCACACCGGGCAGGTTCTATTAACTCTGTACTAAAATTAAAATCATATTTTTTTGTGCTCAGGGGACGTACACCTAGCTCCATTAGTCTTAATGTAATCGTCACGCTGCTCGTGTACACCTACCTAAATACACCTCACAAATAATCTTCCACACGTTCATTAAGTGCTCCTAGCACATACATGAACTGCTCCTAGCACCTAGCACCTAGCACATACATGTACTGAAGCCATACATCATCATATATCATCCAGGGTTGAGGAGAAGATATAGGAATTCGCCTTGCTAGGCTTGGGCCAAGGGTTAATGCTTGACCTTGTTCAACAGTTCAGCACCCACGTCGGTGCTGAGCTCGGCGTAGACACTAACGCAATGGTCGACACCAGATTCCACCCAACAGAAAGCACACCATCACCATCACCAGATTCCAACCAACATTACCAGCGTCAAGTGTCGGGCTGTGAAACAGGAGCGCATGCACACGTTTGGCCAATAGGCTGTCAAAAGGTTAATTAATGAAAAGCGGGAGGCAGACCCAACAGGCACATGGTTCTTCAGAGGTACTAATGCCTGTCAGAAGATGGAGAATCCACCGCGCAAAATATCGTGCTGTTTAGCACACGGATCTCGTACTGATATAGCACACCCTAGTTTCCAAATTCCTTATTTTCCATCCGTTTGTGTGGTTCATAGGTCTAGCATATTATGGTTCTAGTGGTCAGGCATATTGTGGGTCGTGTAGTTAAGAGGTCTTGGTTCAAATTTTGCCACAACTTGCTCAGGGGACTGGAAGCCCTGGTGGTTCTACTCCTGGGCCTGGATTTGGGGACATCGCCCTTCCACCGCAAGAGATATAGTGATTTATTGTACGATGGAGACTGATGGCGAGCACGATATTATCGTGTTTTCTATCTTCTTCGGTAATGTTCATTTTACTTGAATTCTTCTGTATCGAGAGGTCAAGACACAGAATATCCCTTAAGTCTCAAGCCGATTTCCGAATAAAGTGGTACACGATATCGTACTAAACGAGAAATCCAAAACTAGTACGAGATTGACAGTCCTAACAGAGTGCCATGGTAGTGTACTACCCAGGTGTACTCTCCTCACTAATGGTGGGCAGACTGAAGGTTGATAGACCATGAAATCAAACCCTTCTCTTTGCCTGTCTCCACCCATGTGATAGCATCCTGATCACTGGAATGTATGTGCATGTTACAGGCCAGGGGGTGGCCAACTTAGGCTACGTGGACTTGCCCAGCCTTGGGTTTTGCTCTTTTTGTGTGTTATACGTCCCATACTTCCTTTGAGTGCAGACAATAAGCAGCCTGAAGGTGAATAGGCCATGCAATCATACCTAAAACCATGTTGCCATTCACCTAGGGCACACCTACCACGACGGAATACTATCATTCATATCATGCAGCCTTGTATACCCAGCGCATGCATGAAAGCTGTGTTTCTGTATAAAAGAGCTTAACAAGTTTTAACCTGCAAAGATTTCCACCATACAACGAAATTTGAAAGTGTGCAAAAATGACCCACCTCCTTACTGAAAACGTATTTGAAAATATGATGATAGGGCGTGATATCATACATTCATACTCGCCAAACCTGGTCCTGCATCTATCACTAGTCTCTCCTCGCCTGACGTGGTGATATATAAATATCAACAAAATCGTTCAACATAAAAGAATAAATAGCAACTTGCCTATCCTCAGGAGTCGTCACCTGGTATTTATCCACCCTGACCCCACCCTCATCCAGTCATTCACGTTAAAGCACACGATTGTCACATTCATTTCAGAACCTGTCTCCTCACCATCAAGGCCATCTAATACCATCATGTTCACATGTCATACATTCTGTACTCGGGAGTGTGGTGCAGATTTGGTTGTACTGCTCATGTTTAGACAGCCTGCAGACAGTGAGCAGCCTAAAGGCTGATAAACTGATATATAGGGTTGGGCCGACATATAAACGTATAATACACGTTTATACGTTTATACGTATAAATATGCAGTATAGTTTCTCTCAAATCGACCTTATATACGTCGTACAGAAACGTATAGTCTGTACCTCGAGAAGTACAGCACACGTCCCGGCACTTAACTTTCTTGGTTTGCATCATATTTTTGATTTAGATAGCTCATTGGAAAGCTTTTGTCCTCCTCTATCACAATATGCAATACAATTCACCATTCACATGCACCATTTTATAAACCTAAAGGTTGATCTAGATAGCCAGGATGGCACACATATCAGAGCGCCACCTAGCCTTCCATTCCACAAGCTGTGCTCCTACGTGGGCTTGAAGGATTGATGGTGCAAGCCTAGTGCAATGTTAACATGGACAACATTGCAATACCGTTATGTACTTCTATTATTATACACTTACACAGTTATACAATATACCGACTGGCATTTAATGGCTCCCTTAGATTGGCACCGCGCTTCTTGGGCGACGCGCTTTCTGGTCGTGATTTCTTTTCTGAGATTTGGACAACCTAAACTTGCCAGATTATTTTTCTGAGAGTTGATATGTGATGCCAATGAAATTAGCTACGCGGCAATATCTCTAAGCCCATGTAAAAGTACTTTCTCAAGAAGTGCCTAATTTGTATATACGTTTTTATACGTTTATATGTATACTTTTATACGTTTATACGGCTTATAAAAATAAAATATACGTTTGCTTCCCAACCCTACTGATATACCATGTAACAAAACAAAACAAATTAAAACAACAATCCTGTTCATCTGCGTAGCCATTACATCGAAACTCACCATGTTGCAGCTTCAACCCTGTAGAGGTGGAATTTTATCACACTTGCACTTTATGTGATACTGGCTCCCAGAGACTAAAATATTGAGCCTCTTAGGTGTCTGGTCAGGATCAGGATCACCAACAGAAGCAGGACCAATGCCTACTATATCTCTCAGTCAGTTGCGCTGTTGATCACTTATTTGCCCTGACATGAATACATATAGGGCATACCCCATACTTGTACATTTAACGCAGGAGCACTACGTAGTGCTGCCTTTTCGCGCGGGAGGTGGTCATGCTGAGATTGCTCAAGCAGATGTCAAACAATTGAAGAGCTCAACACATTGTCTGCCCAAGAAACTTAGGTCTAATGAAGCTTGCAGTTGCGATGAGAGGTGCAGACTGCTCCAAAATAAGCTTGAGTCCTACAGTAACTAGAAAAAATATATAAATTACTTGGAAAATACCCAACCCGTTTCCCTTCAAATTAATCCCAAGCCAAGGGGGGGCTTTCCTATATGTGACGTGGCATGTTTGAACCCAAACCCCATATTTCTCTGATGTTTATGCTACCCAATATGTTCAACTTGGGCGGAGTGAAAGCAGATGGCTTCAATTACCATTGTACCATTACATAATCTTTTTCTGTATTTTGCACGCAGATTTTGAGCAGGTAGTGAAGGTAAGATGCCACTCATGGCAGATCATAAATGTGTTGAAAACAAAGAAATGCACATAGTTATGCAAATGTGTTTAACAATTACATAATGGCATAGGCAGAGGTGCTGACAAGTCACACAGGGAGCTTAGTGCCAAATGATTTTTTCCATTGGGTGCTTTGTTTTCTGGATTGATTGGGTCAGATGCTACACAAGGATTCATGGCAAAATTTGGTGAGATGTGGATGCAATAAGTGAGGCAGAAACACATTGAGGGTAGGTGATTCAGATATCTGAAGCCCCTCTTCCCTCAAATAGTGATGACGCTCAAAGGAAACAAGGACCTCGTTTCCCAGACCTCAAGAACCATTTGCTAAGAGTGGATGAATTGTTGATGATGATGAATGCCTTGTTTAGTAATTGATATCTTTAGCTAGGGTTACTTATAACCCCAGAAAATGTGTATGGGCAAGTCGGGGAAATTCCCAAATTGAGCAGATGATCGGAGAAATTGAAGACCTCCTAGTTTGGATGAAAGTCGAAATGGGTCAGGTAGCCTTGGGAATATTTTGGTTCGTTGACAGGTAGCAGCAAGCGAAACCTGCATCCCTGCTTGGACATGTGCTAGGAAAATAGCATCGTGATATAGGAATCTTCGGAATCTCCTCGGCCACACCTGAGCACGAATGTGCATATTGATCCAGCACGATCGCAATTAGTTGATCGCCCTCCCACGCATCGCGCTGACCAGGCAGTCGAGGGCGAAATCCTCAGGACACATAGAATGCATGCTCGATTTTATAAGTTACGATTGTAACATACAGATTGGGCTGGACATCACGAGACACGTGCCCGGATTTGCAAAATGATGCAGACAGGGTCAAAAAGGGAACGCAAGGAAAAGACCTCACTTCAACTGAGGTGGAGGCGGGTGAAAGCAATTTCGTGGCAAATATAGCTTATGATCTATCTGTGGGACGCCGCGCCTCACCTAGTCATCCTTCGCTGGGGGCCATGACAGGGGAAAGGATTCTAGGTTTCTGGGGTTCAGTTGTGCGGCATAAATTGGGAGCTGCTACTCTCCTGCGCTTTCGTCGAAGTGTACCTACACCGACAGTCTTAGTCGTGTTTCAGAGTTCTTATAGCTCTAACTTCGAACTCTTCCTCAACAATGGCCGTCCAGGCAAGTCCCTTCGCATAAATGTAGCACGATCAAAGATGAAAGCTGCGACGAGTGCGTCGACGAATAGAAGCTACAGTTTGTCTTCTTACTCGTTTTTGTCGCCGATCTTTCAGGAATACCTTGACAAGCACAACCTCGCCAAGAAGGTCGAGGAGTGCCTCAACGTTGTCGTGAAGAGGAAGCCTGATGAGCCTCTGTCCATCCTGGTAAGCTGCGAAGCGGGAAGGAATCAATAGTCGCCCTCCAGTAGCTTCGAAGTTTTGATCTCGTCTGGCTGCTAATCCATGCTTTTCTGCGAATTGCAGGCTGAGGAGCTCATGAAGCTTTGTCCCCCTGAGATCACCAAGATTGTCGGCAGGTAAGTTTTGTACGGGCCACAACGACCCCAGTTACCTTGTCATCGGGATCGAGTAACTTCTTCGTGATTGACATGCGCTAACCTGATCGAACCGATTTCTGTGTCGAATTGCAGGCAGATTATCGACTCTCGCGGTAACCCCACCGTGGAGTGCGACGTCTACACCCATCGCGGCATGTTCCGCGGAGCTGTGCCCTCCGGTGCCTCCACTGGAATCCACGAGGCTTGCGAGCTCAGGGACGGTGACAAGTCCAAGTAAGTTGAACGCGCGATCGCTCGCTTTTGCTTTCACGCCATGGCATCCTCCTGCACCCCACCCAGGTGTTGCAGTCTGTAACCTTTACCTTGCACCGGTGTCGCAGGTACCTCGGAAAGGGTGTCCTGAAGGCTGTGGAGAACATCAACTCCATCATTGGCCCCGCCCTGAAGGTATGAGCTAATTACTGAATTATGCCTGACCTGCTGCTGTATTTCTGCCTCTGATCTGTGTAAGATGGATTAGTAACCCTACCCTTTTCCCTCTCAACAGGGCATGGACCCCAGGGAGCAGAAGGCCATTGATGACAAGATGAAGGAGGTTGACGGCACCGACAACAAGGCCACCCTGGGAGCTAACGCCATCCTGGCCGTGTCTCTTGCTGTCTGCAAGGTGAGATTAACTGTGATTTTTATCAGCAGGACCTGACTCCTGTCCGCATGCGAATCCATTTGCTACTGTTGTGTCTGTCATGTTCATGCATGCTTGTGTTGTAGGATTTTAGCTGCTGCTGTGTTTCATGTTCATGTAAACATATAGGTGTTGGAACTGCACCTTCTGGCAGCTTCATGTCAACACAGGAATGCAGCTTGTCCACACAGTTTCTTGCTACTTTGTTTTCTCCAGCTGTGAAAGCACTGTGTGTCGCTTATCATGGCCCCACTTTTCCAACTTCAGGCTGGAGCTGCTGAGAAGGGTATCCCCATGTACAAGCACATTGCCCAGCTGGCTGGCAACACCAAGATGGTCCTGCCCGTCCCCTCTTTCAACATCATTAACGGTGGAAGCCATGCTGGAAACGCCCTTGCCATGCAGGAGTTCATGATCCTTCCCATCGGGTGAGTTATTGGATCACCACCCTGAACCTTGCACTATGATGTGTGACCTACCTTCTATATCTATTTCATGAAAGCATGCAAAGTAGCCTTCCAGGATTATTCCTGCTTACAAAAGTTTTTACTTCTAGGCAGACAGACCCTCATCCCAAAAGCTTTCAACATTATTCCTGCCAAATCCGACTGCTGTCACCTGCAACAGTGCACAGGCATGCAATGGAGAGCAGAAGAATGGGCGCCAGGGTAAACTGAAGAACAAGCTACCTATGTGTGTGCTCATAAAGTTTAGCTCTCGGATATTCCAGAAAAGACATTGCCATTTGGCAATTCTCTCCCCCTGTGAGGGCTCAGGTTCTGACCTCAATAATAATAAGAATAATAATGAAGCAATGTAGCTAGTATTCGTCTTCTTCTTCCGGCAGTTGTTTTAGTTCTGCCATCAACTAACAGCTAACAGCAAATAATAACCAACAACTATGCCATCAACTAACAACTAACAGCAAATCCCCAAACACTAATTTACGTTTGTCCTTTGTATGTGTGTCGTTATGTGTGCAGTTTGGCGGATGATTTGGGCTTGGGCCCCGAAATCAGTACTTCGTATCTGTGTAAAACTCTGTCGCCTCTTCCTGTGAATGCAGTGCCTCTTCTTTCTCTGAGGCCATGAGGATGGGCTGTGAAGTGTACCACTGCCTGAAGGGCCTGATCAAGGAGAAGTATGGTGAGTCGAGTTGACCTTATGTCTTGAGTCTCAACTTTAACTGTCCTAAGTTATTACAGTCGGGTCCCAGCCCTGCTATTTAGCTTATGGATTTTCTCCTGGAATAATCAGTCCCACATCTGCTAGACACTACTTGTGTGTAGTGCATTTCTGCATTCGACATTCCCGAGCGCCCTCTTTCTCCTTGTATGCATGCCCATGATCAATTATCATGAGCTCAAGCTCTCCTCATGCTATCCTGCGTCCAGGCCAGGACGCCTGCAACGTGGGTGATGAGGGTGGATTCGCCCCCAACATCTCCTCCAACAAGGAGGGACTGGACCTGGTTAACACCGCCATCGAGAAGGCTGGATACACCGGCAAGGTTAAGATCGGTATGGACGTGGCCTCCTCCGAGTTCTACACTGAGGACAAGATGTACGATCTGGACTTCAAGAACCAGCCCAACGACGGATCCCAGAAGAAGACCTCTCTGGAGCTGTTGGACATGTACAAGGAATTCTGCGCCGCTTACCCTGTGGTCTCCATTGAGGACCCCTTCGAGCAGGATGACTGGGAGCCTTGCGCCCAGATGACCGCCGATAACATCTGCCAGGTACAATAATAAACTCAAAACAGTGAACATGAGTGCAGCTGTTGTACTTCCATTAGGGGGTTTCTAACACAAAAACAATAAACAGGAGTAAAGCTGTTGTACATTGTAGATGGGTTTGTAACAGAAGATAATAAACAGGAGTACAGCTGCTGTACATTCAGGATGGGTTTCTTAACACAAGATAACATGTAGGATTATAGCTCTCGTACATTCAGGAGGGGTTTCAAACACATGGTAATAAACAGGACTACAGCTGCTGTACACTCAGGAGGGGTTTCTTAACACAAGATAATATGTAGGATTATAGCTATCGTACATTTAGGAGGGGTTTCTAACACATGGTAATAAACAGGAGTACAGCGGTTGTACATTCAGGAGGGGTTTCTAACACAGGATAATAAACAGGACTACAGCTGTTGTACATTCAGGAGGGGTTTCGTAACACAAGATAATATGTAGGATTGCAGCTGTTGTACATTCAGGAGGGTTTTCAAACACATGATAATAAACAGGATTACAGCTGTTGTACATTCAGGAGGGGTTGTGATGTTGTAAAAACTCAATTTGGCACTAGATACTGATATCACCCACAGCCAATGTGTGTGTGGTACACGATGAGGTACTGAAACTTCCTATAACACTGGTCCAGGTCTCAGCCTCACATTGTGAAATTCACTGTCACATGTCCCAGGTGTCACATATCCCAGGTACTTGTTCTCACAGCTTTTTTGACCTCTCCAATGTGCAGGTTGTTGGAGATGACATCTTGTGCACCAACCCCACTCGCGTGAAGAGGGGTATCGAGGCCAAGTGCTGCAACGCACTGCTGTTGAAGGTCAACCAGATCGGAACCGTTACCGAGTCCATTGAGGCCGTTGCCATGGCCAAGGCCGCCGGCTGGGGTGTCATGACCAGCCACAGGTCTGGTGAGACCGAGGACTCTTTCATTGCCGACCTAGCCGTTGGACTGTCCACAGGACAGATCAAGACCGGTGCCCCTTGCAGGTCTGAGCGTAACGCCAAGTACAACCAGCTGCTCCGCATTGAGGAGGAGTTGGCTGCCACTGGCGAGGCTGTGTACGCCGGTGAGAACTGGCGCCACATCCCCATGTAAGCTGCCCCTGGCATCTTAACTGTTTAGCTGTCTGAGTTTTTCATGTACCACTACCGTGTAATGTACTCAACAACTGTGATGTAAATTGCGCTTCTCCTAAGACCCGTGGTGCCCAGCCTCAAAGAAAGGACGGAGGGTGTGCTTCTCATGGTGCATGATAGCCCATGAAACGAACCTTACCACAACAGAACGGACTGAGCAAGCAAGAGCTTGAAATCATGATGGTCACTGCCTCGGTCAAGCAGTACAGGCTAGATAACTCGGTCGAACAGTACAGTTCAGAAGTTGGCTCGGTCTAACCAAAGCTAACGGGACAGGGAAGTGGATGGCATCTGTCACCAAAATGCACTTCCACTTGGAGCTGAATAAAGTAAGATAGACTTGGAATTCCGAAGCTCCAGCCAGGGCTTTCCATCTCCAATCTCAATCAAATTAAGTCGAAACATTCCAGGGGGGCGCTAAAAAGTTGCTCGTGTACCGCATGTCGGAATCGGGGGCTAAAGGGGTCGTAAGCCCAGAAACGTGAAAAATGTTATCGGTAGGTGTAGATATCGACCCTAAAAAAAGGGGGGGGGGGGGGGGGGGGTCCGGCGACTTTCACAAATTTCTTCTGGTGAAAACTGTTAGAGGCCAAAACTTCCTCAGGACTTGGTCCCTGATAAAATTAAGCAGACCTATGACACAAGCTCGACGAGATCTTTCCGAATCCGCACTTATTTCCGACACCGAGTAAATCTGGAGGCGAGGTCCTTGAGATCCAAGTCGAGGCACCTGGTGACCTGGCAGATCCTCGTATATGGGTCGAGCCGGTTTCGGAAATATCCTCGCAACTTCCTCACCAGACGGAATCTGACGAAGTTAAGCATACCCATGAAACTGGTTTGACGAGACCATTCCGAATCCGCGCTTGTTTTTGAGAATGAGTAAATGAGTCGAGGTGGTGCTCGAGTAGTGACCTCCACAGGTTCTAAGTACACCAAGTGTGAAAGTTGGGCCAAACCAGAAACTCAGTATTTCCTCCCCAAACTTCTTGGGCATATGGAGGGTACTTAGGCATGTAACTTAGGCTTAACACCTCTCCCTCCTGCCCTTTGTTCCCTGCTTAGTCCTTCCCTCTTTTCCCGTCCTAGCTGAACCAGTCTGTTGTCCCCGTCCTCTCTTTCCCTCGGTCTTCTTTCCAGTCTCATAGTCAGTTATTTTGCCTTAGTTTTAGCTCTTTTTCTTTCACCTCCCAGTTAGTTTGGTTTCCCCCTTTTATCACCGTTCCCTTTGATTCTTCAGTTGTTCATTTCTTTTGTCAGTTGACCTTCCTTCCTACGTTGCAGTTATAGTACCCAGCACCCTATGGTTCCATTGCTCGTTCCAATAGCAATGGCACCGTTCTGCCAAGTACTACCTTCTTAGGTTCTAAGGTACCTACTTGGAATTCGACCACTCTGCTCAGTCGGGCAGCCCGCCGATTTTCCTCTAGATACCTAGTAGTTCCTAGCAGACCTCGACTCACCTACCCGGTCAAGGGGTAGTTGAACCGTCATACTGCTATGTTCTACCCCTGCTCCCCTCAAGGTACCCGGTAATCCCCGACCCCACTGCTCCATCGGGCAGCTCGCCGATGTATTGCCATGCACCTTCAGTTTATTTTCATTGTTGCTTCCTTCCTCCTCTCATTGTAACAATTCTACGACTTAGGCTTAACACCATCTTAAAAATCTGAAACACAAAAACTTGCTGGCTCAGCTCAGAATCAGGGCTAGGAAAGGGTGCTTGCTTGACTATGTTGTCAAACTTTGCTCAAATCCAAATGCAAACCCACAAATGGATAGAGCTCGCCGAGGGGATCACTATAGACCCTACTTTGACCCCCTAATTATAATTCCTGGAGAAGATATGGGCCTTTTGGAGGCGGGGGGGGGGGGGGGGGGGGGGGGGGGGGGGGGGGGGGGGGGGGGGGTAAGGCCGATTACAAAAACTTCCGACATAGGTGTTTGAAAAAAACTTCCTCGCGACCCCCCGAAACATTCTGACCAAAATATCCTTGATCCAATCTCCTATCAGGCTTCTCCCCTCGGAGATTCATGCAGCTTTTTCCCCCTAATGAACACGCGCACACTCACAAACACACGTACATAGTTGCATGCAGCCCATGCAGTCGAAATGGGTACAGGGGGATGCCATTGAAGGATTAGTGTTTTTCAGGCAGCCCCTGCAAACCACCGTCAAGTTCACAAGAATTGTACCATGCCTCTGCAACTCACCGGTGGTGTGGCCCATTAGGAGACCTTACTCCCGAACAATACAGCTGCAGCTTCTAAGAGGCAGAACCTCCCCAGAAAAGGAGACGAAAAAGGCGTCTACGAATGAGAATGGTACGAACAGGCATCAGAACTGGACTGAAAGAAGATACCGGTAGACTGTAGTTAGCGTGAACAGATCAGCTTGTCGAAGATCTGCCCTTCTGATGGTGTGTCTCCCTAATCCCTACATTAGCCTTAGACTTCGGGGGATTAGTTCCGGTGAGGTGCGGGTAGCAAGTAGCAAACTAAAAATCGCCCATCTCTAAAAACATCTGAAGATTGCGAGCAGCTTTAAAGGCTGGAGCCATGTATGGTGACTAAGTTCAAGTTTAAAATATATCTTTCAGTTGAAGACCCCATGCAAGTGAGAGAAACTGGTTCTTTCTGGGGGGTACAAAACGAAATAAGTTTCTATGCCTCAACTCTCAAGCGCAGGCTGCACGTACGAGGACGTTAGTCCCACAATGTCCACAGGGTAGCATTACCTAGTTGGCCCAGGTGGCCCACCGCGGGGCGGGGGGGAGGCCGGAGGTGTCCCCGGTCTTCCAGGTCACCCCAGACCACGTGCCACTGTCGAGTGTCACCTGAAATTGGGATCCGGATGACCTGCGTTTGAAACATAGTCTAACATAGAGTCGGTCACGCACTTCCTAAAATCCTAGACCCAGGACTGGATCTCCTGCTTTGATCTCCCTGCTTCTGCCCCCGCCCTTGCATCTCCCTCCGACACTCTCTCTCTGATATCTTCTCCGACCGTTCGCGCACAGGGCAGGGTGTTGCTTTCAGCTCTTTGCAGGATCTAAAAGACCTTCCGATTTTTTCAATCCGGGTTCTGGAATCGTAAGACAGGTCAGACAGGCAATGCGCGCGCAAACTGGACCCTCGCATAGAGGAGGCCATCCCGCAAGGCGAGCAGGTTGGAAACCAGGGTTAGCTTCTGGGGAGATCCATCAGGTGGCGCCCACATCAATTCGATGGACGATGATCTGGGGCAAGACGCACACGCCACCGGTTTCCATCTGCGTAGCTCTGGCCGCCCAAGGGGGAGACTACCACTGCACCGGGGGCCCTGAGCCCCCACAATCAGCAGGCTGGTGGGGTTGGGGCTATGGTTGCTGGACGCTGGCCAGTGGGCCAGATGGCTGAATTGGGTCGAGGAGGTGGGGATCAGTAACAGCTGGGGGGCTGTGCCAAGTAGGGTAGCAGCTGCGCCACATCTAGCAGCAGTGAGAGGATTTTGGAAGGCCGTGAGTGCTAGCTCCATGCATTGGGGTTCGATGAGCTGGGGAGAAACACTCGTTGAGTTCAGAAGAGGTGGTGATTGATTGGAGAGGGGGGCTGCTGCCTGTGAAAATGAGCCTACACTGATAGAGTGGAGTTGACAGGTCCCGTGGGACGTCAAGGTGGGTGATTGGTGGGCGCTTCATGGCCAGTTTCGAGATGTGTGGTATTATGTAAGTTGCGGGGTGTGGATGATTGAACTGATGTTGTTGTTGTGTGTGGTTTGTTGTTGTTGTTGTGTGTTGGTTGTCTGTGTAGTTGTGTGTTGGTTGTTGAGTTGTTGTTGTTGTTTGGTTGTTGTGTTGTGGTGTTCGTGTTGTTGTGTTGTTCGGTTGGGGTGGTATTGGTATTGGTGTGGTGGTTGATGGTTTGAAATGGTATTGGTGTGGTGGGTGATGGTTTAAGTGGTAGTGGTGGTGTGTTTGATGTGGTGGTAGTGTTGTTGGTCATTGGTGGTAGTTGGGTGGTTGTTGAGTTGATGTGGGGTGGTGGTGGTGTGTGCTGGTGGTGGTGGTAGTCATGGAGTGGTATGCTGTTGTTGTTGTTGTTGTTGTGGTTGGTGGTGGTGGTTGTGGTGAGGTGGTGGTAGCGGTTGGTGGTCGTGGTTGTTGTGTTGGCGGTTTGGTGTTGTTGTTGTAGTGGGGGTTCTGGTGGAGTTGTGGTGGTGGTGGTGGTCGGTATTTTATTTGGTGGTAATTGGGGTGGGGGGTGGTGGGTTGGTGGATAGTGGTGGTAGTGGTGGTGGGTGGTGCTACGTCAACCTATATAACATAATATCTGCATGTTAGGTAGAATGTTACTATACCAGGTGTGGATTTGGTGTTGTGGTAGGTGGGTAGTGGTGTGGTGGCTAGTGGTAAAGTGGGGGGTGGTGGTGGTGCTGTGGAAGTGGTAGTGGTGGTTGGTGTTGGTGGACGTGGTGTGGTGTTGGTGTTGTGTTTTGTTAGTGGTGTTGGTGAAGTGGTGTGGTAGTAGTTGGTTGCTGGTGGTGGAGACAAGTGCTACTGCCTGCAACCGAATAGAAGAAAGAATATCTTCAGTGTTAGTGCTGAATTCTAACCCTGTCTAGGATATAGGTTGGCTTGGTGTTGGTGTTGTTAGTGGGTGGTTGTAGTGGTGGTTGGTGGTACTGGTGTTGGTAGTGGTGGTGGTGGTGGTGGAGCAAGTGCTACTGCTGCAACCGCATGGAAAAGGGTGTCTGCATGAAAGGTGCGAATGCTGTGTCCTACCCTTGGCAGGTTGGCTATGGTGGGCTACCCAAGTGAGGAGCGTGTGTTTGTGTTCAAGTGGGACTTTGGGACCTGCTCATGTCATCTAGATGTTATTGCTCATGTCCTATGTTGGTGATGGCACCTCTTGTATGGTCACTGTGGAGTGGTTTGTATTGTATTCGCTCATGTCCTCGAGTTGTATTGCTCATGTACTCTAGTTGTATGGGCCAGAACTCTTGTAGTCACTGGAGTGTTGTATGTATTGCTCATGTATCAAGTTTGTATTGCATGTCATCTAGTTGTATGGCACTCTTGTATGACACTGAGTGTTTTGTTATTGTATTGCTATGTACTTCAAAGTTGTATTGCTCATGTCATCAAGTGTATTGGCTATGGTCACTCATAGTTGTATTGCTCATGTCACTCAGTTGTATTGCTCTGGTATACAGTTGTAATGTCCATTACCTAGTTGTTGCTCATGTTACTAAAGTTGTATTGTATGTCACTCTAGTTGTAATGGCGACCGCCTTGGGTACGGTTGCTTGTAGGGTTTTGTCCTGCCAGTCGTCTTCGCTGACTCAGGTTGGGCTATGGTGGAAACCCAATTGTGAGAGCGTGTGTTTGTGTGTTCAATGGCGATTTGCTGGACCGAGGCTCTTGGGGCTGAGACGCTCATCCTGGCTAGTGTCACTGAAGCTTGCCAGCCTAAGAATCTACTTTAGGTGTGGAGGTGAT
>JAJSRW010000211.1:0-37500 GCA_022414725.1 Microglena sp. YARC
ACACAGAGAGAGATGGGTAGGGGCAACGTTCAGAAGGGGCAGGGGCAGGGGCCAAGGGCGTGAGTAGGGGCAGGGGCAATGGGATGAGGAGAAGGGCATAGGGCAATGGGCAGGGGTAGGGAAGTCAGAAGGGGCAGGGGCAGGGCAGGTGGCAAAGGGCAGTGCAGGAGGGGCAGGGCAATGGATGAGGAGAGGGAAGGGCATGGGCAAGGGTAGGGGCAGTCGAAGGGGCAGGGGCAGGGGCAGGGGCAAGGGCAGTGAGTAGGGGCAGGGGCATTGGGGATGAGGAAGAAGGGATAGGGCAATGGGGCAGGGGTAGGGGGCAGGTCCAGAAGGGGCAGGGGCAGGGGCAGGCGGCAGGGGCAGGGGCTAGGGGCAGGGGCAAGGGCACGGGGCAGTGAGTAGGGGCAGGGGCAACTGGGATTAGGAGAAGGGATAGGGCAGGGTAGGGGTAAGGGGCAGTCAGAAGGGGCACGGGGCAGGGGCAGGGGCAAGGGGCAGTGGGCAGTGAGTAGGGGCAGGGGCAATGGGATGGAGGAGAAGGGATAGGCATGGGGCAGGGGTAGGGCATTCAGAAGGGGCAAGGGCAGGGGCAAGGGCAGGGGCAGTGAGTAAGGGGCAGGAGGCAATTGGGATGCAAGAGAAGGGATAGGGCATGGGCAGGGGTCAGGGGCAGTCAGCAAGGGGGCAGGGCAGCGGGCAGGGCAAGGGCAGTGAGTAGGGGCAGGGGCAATGGATGAGGAGAAGGGAATAGGGCATGGGC
This sequence comes from Microglena sp. YARC, assembly GCA_022414725.1. Taxonomy (NCBI): domain Eukaryota; kingdom Viridiplantae; phylum Chlorophyta; class Chlorophyceae; order Chlamydomonadales; family Chlamydomonadaceae; genus Microglena; species Microglena sp. YARC. The sequence continues at coordinate 764 of JAJSRW010000211.1, forward strand.
AAGGGTAGGGGCTAGTCAGAAGGGGCAGGGGCGGGGCAAGGGCAGGGCAGTGGTAGGGGCAGGGGCAATGGGATGCGGAGAAGGGATAGGGCATGGGCAGGGGGTAGGGGCAGTCAGAAGGGGCAGGGGCAGGCGGCAGCGGCAAGGGCAGTCGAGTAGGGGCAGGGGCAATGGGATGAGGAGAAGAGAATAGGGCATGGGCAGGGTAGGGGCAGTCGAAGGGGCAGGGGCAGGGGCGAGGGGCAAGGGCAGGGGAAGTGGAGTAGGGGCAGGGGCAATGGGATGAGGAGAAGGATCAGGGCATGGGCAGGGGGTAGGGGCAGTCAGAAGGGGCTAGCGGCAGGGGCAGGGGTAGGGGCAGTCAGAAGGGGCAGGGGCAGGGCAGGGGCAAGGGCTTAAGGGGCAGTGAGTAGGGGCAGGGGCAATGGGATGAGGAGAAGGGATAGGGCTGGGGCAGGGGGGTAAGGGGTAGTCAGAAGGGGCAGGGGCAGGGGGGGCAAAAAAAGGGGGCCCCCCAATAGGGCAAGGGGCAGTGAGTAGGGGCAGGGGCAAATGGGATGAGGAGAAGGGATTAGGGCATGGGCAGGGGTAGGGCAGTCAGAAGGGGCAGGGGCAGGGGCAGGGGCAAGGGCAGTGAGTAGGGGCAGGGGCAATGGGATGAGGAGAAGGGATAGGGCATGGGCAGGGGTAGGGGCAGTCAGAAGGGGCAGGGGCAGGGGCAAGGGCAGGGGGCAGTGGAGTAGGGGCAGGGGCAATGGGGATGAGGAGAAGGGATAGGGCCATGTGGCAGGGGTAGGGCAGTTTCAGCGAGGCATGGGGCAGGGGTAGGCACAAGGCAGTGTAGTAAGGGGCAGGGGCAATGGGATGAGGAGAAGGGAATAGGGCATGGGCAGGGTAGGGGCAGTCAGAAGGGGCCAGGGGCAGGGGCAAAGGGCAGGGGCAGTGAGTAGGGGCGGGGCATGGGATGAGGAGAAGGGATAGGGCATGGGCAGGGGTAGGGGCAGTCAGAAGGGGCCAGGCGGCAGGGGCAAGGGGCAAGGGCAAGTGAGTAGGGGCAGGGGCAATCGGGATGAGGAGAAGGGATAGGGCAATGGGCAGGGGTAGGGGCAGTCAAGAAGGGGAGGGCAGGGGCAGGGGCAGGGCAGGGCGTGAGTAGGGGCAGGGGGCATGGGATGAGGAGAAGGCGATAAGGGCATGGGCAGGGTAGGGGCAGTCGAAGGGGCAGGGGCAGGGCAGGGGCAGGGCAGTGAGTAGGGGCAGGGGTCAATGGATGAGGAGAAGGGATAGGGCATGGGCAGGGGTAGGGGCAGTCAGAAAGGGCGCAGGGGCAGGGGCAAGGGCAGTGAGTAGGGGCAGGGGCAGTTGAGTTAGGGGCAGGGGCAATGGGATGAGGAGGCAGGGATAGGGCAATGGGCAAGGGGTAGGGGCAGTCAGAAGGGGCAGGGGCAGGGGCAGGGGCAAGGGCAGGGGCAAGGGCAGTTGGTAGGGGCATCAGGGGCAATGGGATGAGGAGAGAGGGATAGGGCATGGGCCAGGGAAAAGGGGCAGTCCAGAAGGGGGCAGGGGCAGGGGCAGTGAGTTTGGGCAGGGGCATGGGATTGAGGAGAAGGGATAGGGCCATGGGCAGGGGAAGGGGCAGTCAGAAGGGGCAAGGGCAGGGCAGGGGCAGGGGCAGGGGCAGGGGCAGGGGCAGGGGCATATGGGGCAGGGGCATGGGGGCAGGGGCAGGGACAGTGGCAAGGGCAGGGGCAGTGAGTAGGGGCAGGGGCAATGGGTGAGGAGAAGGGATAGGGCTGGCAGGGGTAGGGGCAGTCAGAAGGGGCAGGGGGCAGGGGCAGGGGCAAGGGGCAGGGGCAGTGAGTAGGGGCAGGGGCAAATGGGATGAGGAGAAGGGGATAGGGCATGGGCAGGGGTAAAGGGGCAGTCAGAAGGGGCAAGGGGCAGGGCAAGGGCAGGGGCAGTGAGTAGGGGCAGGGGCACATGGGAATGAGGAGAAGGGATAGGGCATGGGCAGGGGTAGGGGCATCAGAAGGGGCAGGGGCAAGGGGCAGGGGCAAGGGCATGAGTAGGGGGCAGGGGCAATGGGATGAGGAGAAGAGATAGGGGCATGGGCAGGGGTAGGGGCAGTCAGAAGGGGCAGGGGCATGGGGCAAGGGCAGTGAAGTAGCGGGCAGGGGCAATGGATGAGGAGAAGGGATAGGGCATGGGCAAGGGTAAGGGCAGTCAGAGGGGCAGGGGCAGGGGCAGGGGCAAGGGAGTGAGATAGGGGCAGGGGCAAATGGGATGAGGAGAAGGGATAGGGCATGGGCAGGGGTAGGGGCAGTCAGTTATGGGGCACGGGGCGGGGCAGGGGCAAGGGCAGGGGCAGTGAGTAGGGGCAGGGGCAATTGGGATGAGGAGAAGGGATAGGGGCAATGGGCAAGAGGGTAGGGGCAAGTCAGAAGGGGGCAGGGGGCAGGGGCAAGGGAGGGGCAGTGAGTAGGGGCAGGGGCAATGGGATTGAGAGAAGGGATAGGGCATGGGCTAGGGGTAGGGGCAGTCCAGTAAGGGGGCAGGGGCAGGGGCAAGGGGCAAGGGTTAGGGGGCAAGGGCAGTGAGTAGGGGCAGGGCAAACGGGCATGAGGAGAAGGGATAGTGCTATGGGCAGGGGTAGGGGCAGTCCAGAAGGGGCAGGGGCAGGGGCAAGGGCAGTGGAGTAGGGGCAGGGGCAATGGGATGAGGAGAAGGGATAGGGCATGGGCAGGGGTAGGGGCAGTCAGAAGGGGCAGGGGCAGGGGCAGGGGCAAGGGCAGTGAGTAGGGGCAGGGGCAATGGGATGAGGAGAAGGGATAGGGCATGGGAGTGGGTAGGGGCAGTAGAAGGGGCAGGGGCAAGGGGCAAGGGCAGTGAGTAGGGGCAGGGGCAATGGATGAGGACGAAAGGGATAGGGCAAATGGGGCAAGGGGTAGGGGCACGTCCAGAATGGGGCAGGGGCAGGGGCAGGGGTTCAAGGGCAGTGAGTAGGGGCAGGGGCAATGGGATGAGGATAAGAAGGGATAGGGCAATGGGCAGGGTAGGGCAGTCAGAAGGGGCAGGGGGCAGGGGCAGGGGCAAGGCAGTGCGAGTAGTGGCAGGGGGCAACGGTTGAGGAGAAGGAGATAGTGCTGGGCAGGGGGTAGGGCAGTCAGAAGGGGCGGGCAGGGGCAAGGGCAGTGAAGTAGGGGCAAAGGGCAATGGGATGAGGAGAAGGGAGACCTAGGGCATGGGCAGGGCGGGAGTAGGGGCAGATCAGAAGCGGGCCAGGGCAAGGGCAGACTACTTTAAGAAAAGGGCAAGAGGCAAAGGGCATGAGTAGGGGCAGGCGCAATGGACATGAGGAGAAGGATACGGCATGGGCAGGGAGTAGGGGAGTCCAGAGTGAGGGGCAGGGGGCAGGGGGCAGGCTAGGCAAAGGCAGTGAGTAGGGGGGCAGCAGGTGGGCAATGATGAGGGAAGAAGGGATAGGGCTCGGCTATATGGGCAGGAGGGGTAGGGGCAGTCAGAAGCTAGGGGCAGGGCAGGTAGGGCAGGGCACCTAAAGTTGGCAAGTGAAGTAGGGGCCTGGGGCAAGGGGCAGGGGCAAGGGCGAGTGAATGTAGGGGCAGGGGCAATGGGGAATGAGGAGAAGGCGATAGGACACAATGGGCAGTGGGGTTGGGTCTGGGGGGGGCAGTCAGTCAGAAGGGGCAGGGGCTAGGGGCAGGGCAGGGGCAAGTGGTAAGGCAGGGGGCAGAGTGGATATGAGGAGCAGGGTGATTAGGGCATCGGGCAGGAGTAGGGCAGTCAGAAGGGGAGGGGCAGTGTGGCAGGAGAATGGGCAGGGGGCATGATAGGGCAGTGGGCAATAGGGAGCGGGCCTTAATGATGCAGGATGTAGGTGGCAGTGTGGTAGGGGCAGGCGAAGGGGGCAAGAGCGGATCACGTGAGTAAGGTGAGGCAGGGATGAGTGAGAAAGGTGATGCTAGGCGATGGCCCAGGCACCACGGCGCAATAGGTAGTGAGCACGTAGGGCAGCTGAGGCAGGGCAGAGAAAGGGCCAGGGGAAAGGGTGGCAGTTGAGTAGGGGCAATGGGATGAGGAAGAGAAGGGAATAGGGCAATAGGAGCCAGAAGGGGCAGGGGCAGGCAGCTATGAGGAGAAGGCAGTGATGTAGGGGCATGAGGGCCATCGAGGAAAGGGCCCCCCCCTTTAGGGGTAGGCGGGCATGGTAAGTAGGGGCAGTCAAGGGGCAAGGGGCAGGGGGCGAAGAGGCAGTGACAGGGCAGCAGTACGAGGGCTGGGAGTGAGAGGGATAGAATGGCTAGGGGACAGGGGTCAGGGGCAAGAGGCAGGGGCAGTGCAGTCGAGGCAGGCAGTGAGTAGAGGGCAAGGGGGCATAGGGATAGCAGGGGCAGGGGGTTTAGGGGCAGTCAGAAGGGGCAGGGCGGCAGGCGGCAGGGGCAAAGAGGGGCACAGTGTGAGACAGTAGGGCAGGGACGGCAATGGTTGGATGAGGAGAAGGGGATAGGGCTCATGGGCAGGGGTAAGGCAGGGGAGTCAGAAGGGGGGGCAGCGGCAGCAGGGCAGAACAGCAAGGGCACCAAAGTGAGCAAGGGGCACAGACCCCCGGCAATGGGAACGCGCCCAGGAGAGAAGGAACCGCCCGGGCATGGGCAGGGGTAGTGGTGGTCAGTCAGAAGGGGCGGCAGGGGGCAGGGCAGGGGCAAGGGGCACACAGTGAGTAGGGCATCCGAGGGCAGGCAATGGGATGAGGAGAAGGGATAGGACATGGGCACGGGGTTGCGGGTCAGGGGCAAGTCAGAAGGGGCAGGGGGGGCCTTAGGCGCCCAGGGAGTCACCCCCCATAACACCGTCCCCTGACGAGGGCAGGCATTGGGCAGGGGCAGGGGCAGGGGCACAGGGCAAGGGCTGGAGTAGGGGGCAGGGGCAATGGGATGAGGAGAAGGGACTAGGGGCATGGGCAGCGTGGGTAGGGGGCAGTCAGAAGGGGCAGGGGCAGGCGCAAGGGCCAAGTGGGCAGGGCAATGGGAATGAGGCGAACGGGAGGGGGTAGGGCATGGGCAGTGAGGTTAGGATAGGGCATGGCAGGGTAGGGGCAGTCAGAAGGGGCAGGGGCAGGGGCAGGGGCAAGGGCAGGGCAGTGAGTAGGGGCAGGGGCAATGGGATGAGGAGAAGGGATAGGGCATGGGCAGGGGTAGGGGCAGTCAGAAGGGGCAGGGGCAGGGGCAAGGGCAGGCTAAAGCAGTGAGTAGGGGCAGGGGCAATGGGATGAGGAGAAGGGATAGGGCATGGGCAGGGGTAGGGGCAGTCAGAAGGGGCAGGGGCAGGGGCAGGGGCAAAAGGGCAGTGAGTAGGGGCAGGGGCAATGGGATGAGGAGAAGTGGATAGGGCATGGGCAGGGGTAGGGGCAGTCAGAAGGGGCAGGGGCAGGGGCAGGGGCAAGGGCAGGGGCAGTGAGTAGGGGCAGGGGCAATGGGATGAGGAGAAGGGATAGGCATGGGCATGGGCAGGGGAGGCAAGCAGTCCAGAGGCAGGGGCAGGGGCAGGGGCACGCGGGCAGGGGCAAAGGCAGGGGCAGTGAGTAGGGGCAGGGGCAATGGGGTATGAGGAGAAGGATAGGGCATGGCAGGGGTAGGGGGCAGTCAGAAGGGCAGGGGGCAGGGGCAGGGGCAGGCAAAGGGCAAGGGACAAGCGGCAGTGAGTAGGGGCAGGGGCAATGGGATGAGGAGAAGGGATAGGGCATGGGCAGGGGTAGGGGCAGTCAGAAGGGGCAGGGGCAGGGCAAAGGGCAGGGGGGCCAGTGAGTAGGGGCAATAGGGGCAATGGGAAGATGAGGAGAAAGGGTAGGGCTATCGGGCAGGGGGAGGCCAGTCAGAAGGGGCAGGCAGCGCGCAGGCAAGGGCACGTGAGTAGGGGCAGCGGGCACATGGATGAGGAGCAGGGGATAGGGCAGGGCAGGCGGTAGGGAGGCAGTCAAGGGGCAGGGGCCAGGGGCCAAGCCAAGGGCAGTGAGGTAGGGGCAGCCTGGGCTAATGGGGATGAGGAGAAGGGGGATAGGGCATGGGGCAGGGTAGGGGCAGTCAGAAAGGGGCAGGGGAGGGGCAAGGGGGCAGTAGGGGGGGCAGGGGCAATGGGGATCGAGGATGTAAGAGGGACTAAGGGATGGGCAGGGGTAGGGCAGTCAGAAGGGGCGGGGCAAGGGGCAGGGGCCAAGGGCAGTGATTAGCGGGCAGGGGCAAGGGAGTGAGGAGAAGGGAAAGCATGGCATGCAGGGGTAGGGCAGTCAGAAGGGCAGGGGCAGGGGGCATGCAAGGGCTAGGGGCAGTGAGTAAGGGGCAGGGGCAATGGGATGAGAGAAGGGATACGGGCATGGGCCAGGGGTAGGGGCCAGTCAGAAAGGGGCAGGGGGCAGGGCAAGGGGCACGGGCAGTTTTTTTGGGGGCAATGGGCAAGGGCAGGAGGTAGGGGCATGGCAGGGGTAGGGGCATGTCAGAAGGGGCAGGGGCAGGGGCAGGGGCAAGGGCAGTGAGTTAGGGTGGTGGTGGGTGGCAGGGCAATGGGATGAGGAGAGGGGATAGGGCATGGCAGGGTGGCAGAGGTGGGGCCAGTCAGCAGGGGTAAGGGGCAGTCAGAAAGGGGGCAGGGGCAGGGGCAGGGGCAAGGGCAAAGGGCAGTGAGTAGGCAGGGGCATGGGGCATGGGAGGGGGCATGTGAAGGGGGCAGTGGGCAGGGGGCAAGGGCAGTGTAGAGGCATGGGAGTAGAGAAGGGGATAGGGCATGCAGGTGGTAGGCAGAGAGGGTAGGGGCAGGAGGGCAAGGGCAGTGAGTAGGGGCAGGGGCAATGGGATGAGGAGAAGGATAGGGCTGGGCAATAGGGGCATTCAGGGCAATCACCAGTCAGGGGGGCCAGGGGCAGGGCAGTGAGTAGGGGCAGGGGCAATGGGATGAGGAGAAGGGATAGGGCATGGGCAAGGGGTAGGGGCAGTCAGAAGGGGCAGGGGCCAGGGGCAGGGGCAAGGGCAGTGAAGTAGGTGCATGGGCAATGGGCTAGTGAGGAGAAGATGATAAGGCAGGGAAGAAGGGGTCAAGGGGCAGGGGCAGTCCAAGATTCACCACCATCATCACTTTAGAGGAGAAGAGAATAAGCGAAACAACCAACTATCACCAACATATCACCACCTCACCAACATCACCGATATCAAAAACCACTATCACACAATCACCAACATCACAAAATCAACGATATCCGCAAACACCAACCTACCGGTGTATCACAAAACATAACCAACATTAACCGATATCACAAGCATCTTATGATGCGTCACATGTACGGGAACGGCAAACATGATATCAATATGATGCGGGGCAGTCTGACTAGGCAAAGTTACCATTATAAATATCACCCCCACCCCACCCCCACCCACCCCAACTCACCCCGCCCCACCCACCACCACCACCACCCACCTGCACCTCCACGCGACCCCACCCACCCAAGTCAACCGATTGTCCTTGGTCTGTAGAACTAATCCCACCCCCACGCCAACTCCGCCCCACACTAACCAACCCCACCCACCCCAACTCAACCCAACCGCCCACCGCCAACCCCACCCGCCCCATGCCAACTCCACCCCACCCACCCAAACTCAACCCAACTCACATGGCATTCGTGCACATCGTTGTCATCTCCAGAAAGATGTTCTCACACTTGAGATCTCGATGGACAATGTTATTGCTATGCAGGAACACACCCCACCCCCACACTGACCCCACCCACCCAACTCAAACCAACCCGCGACCCCGACGCCGAACCCAACCCCCAAAACCCCAACTCAACCCACCTCACCGGCACCCCCCACCCAGACCCCACACACTCCAACTCAACCCACCCCCACCCCCACACACACCCAACTAACCTCACCTCACCCGACCCCAACTCCCCCCCCACACACACACCCACACCCACCCCCACCCCCCACCCACCGACCCCACCTCAACCCCACCACAACTCAACGATGTCCTTGGTACGTAGGAACCAACCCCACCCCCACGCCAACCCCACCCGCCCCATGCCAACTCCACCCCACCAACCCAACTCACATGGCATTCGTGCACATCATTGTCATCCAGAAAGATGTTCTCACACTTGAGATCTCGATGGATGATGTTATTGTTATGCAGGAAGAGTAGACCCTCGGCCACATCAATACACCACCTGAGGTAGTTGGTGAGGTTAGTTGGTGGGGTCAGTTGGTGAGGTTTGTTGGTGTTGTTTGCTGGTGAGGTTTGGCGGGGGGGGGGGGAGGGGGGGTCGGTAGTGTTGTTTGCTGGAGAGGTTTGTTGGTGGGGTTTGTTGGTGAGGCTTGGTAGGGAGATTAGTTGGTGAGGTTAGATGGTGAGGTAAGTTGGTGAGGTTAGTTGGTGAGATTAGTTGGTGAGGTTAGTTGGTGAGGTAAGTTGGTGAGGTAAGTTGGTGAGGTAAGTTGGTGAGGTAAGTTGGTGAGGTTAGTTGGTGAGGTTGGGTGAGGTAGGTTGGGTGAGGTAGGTTGGTGAGGTAAGTTGGTGAGGTAGGTTGGTGAGGTAGGTTGGTGAGGTAGGTTGGTGAGGTAGGTTGGTGAGGTAGGTTGGTGAGGTAGGTTGGCGAGGTTATTTGGTGAGGTTATTTCGTGATGTTATTTCGTGAGGTTATTTGGTGAGGTAGTGGGTGAGGTTAGTTAGGAAATTAGTTGGTGAAGTAAATTGGAGACGTTCGTTGGTGAGTTTCGTTGTGGGGTTTGTTGGTGAGATTTGGTGGAAAGGGTACGGTGGCTTCATTTGCTGATGAGGTTAGTTCATTTTTATTTAATAAGGCTTGTAGGGAGATTTTTTGTGAGGTTCGTCGGTGAGGTTCGTTGGTGGGGCTCGCTGGTGGGAGTTTGCTGGTGAGATTTGCTGGTGAGGTTCGTTGGTGGGGGTTGTTAGTGAGGCTTGGTAGGGAGATTAGTTGGTGAGGTCAATTGGTGAGGTTCGTTGGTGAGGTTAACTGATGAGGCTTGGTAGTGCAGTTTGTTGATGAGGTTTGTTGGTGAGGTTCGTTGGTGAAGTTAGTTGGTGAGGTTCGGTGGTGGGGTTTGCTGGTGAAGTTCGGTAGTGCAGTTTGTTGGTGAGGTTTGTTGGTGAGGTTTGTTGGTGAGGTTCGGTGGTGGGGTTTGCTGGTGAGGTTCGGTAGTGCAGTTTGTTGGTGAGGTTTGTTGGTGAGGTTTGTTGGTGAGGTTCAGTGGTGGAGTTGCTGGTGAAGTTCGGTAGTGCAGTTTGTTGGTGAGGTTTGTTGGTGAGGTTTGTTGGTGGGGTTTGCTGGTGGAGTTGCTGGTGAAGTTCGGTAGTGCAGTTTGTTGGTGAGGTTTGTTGGTGAGGTTTGTTGGTGAGGTTCAGTGGTGGGGTTTGCTGGTGAAGTTCGGTGGTGCAGTTTCTTGGTGAGGTTTGTTGGCAAGGATCGGTGGTGAGGTTGAGTGGTGAGGTTAGTGGGTAAGGTCAGGTCAGGTGTTGAGATTTGTTGGTGAGGTTCGATGGCGAGCTTAGTTAGAAAGGTCAGGTCAGGTGGTGAGGTTAGTTGATAAGTTTAGTTGGTGAGGTCAGGTGCTGAGGTTTGTTGATGAGGCCTGTTAGGGAGATTAGTTGGTGAGAGAGCTGCCTAGAAGCTGCTACGCGTAGCCCAAAAAAGAAAACAGTGAAGAGCGGGCCGGCAAGGTGTTTGAGATTATGTGGGGTGGTGGTGGTGGTGCTGCTGGTGGTGGTGTCCTGGTGGTGTGGTGTGGTGGTGGTGGTGGTGGTGCAGTGGTGGTGTGGTGGAGTTGTGGCCGTGGTGGTGTAGTGGTTGTGTGGTGTGGTGGTGGTGTGGTGGTTGTATGGTGGTGGTGTGGTGGTGCGGTGGTGGGCTTACCTTAGGACGTCATGCTGGGTGAATTGCACGTGCGGGTGACTGGGGTGAAGTTTTCTATTGCGAATCATCTTGAATAGCGTCCATATGCCCTTCAAGCAAGCAGAGGCACTGTATCAGCCAAGATGGAAAACAAATAGGGAAATTAAACATCAAAAAATCAGTCAAGATGGAAAGGAAAAAAGTCAAGATGGAAAACAAATGGGGGAAATAAAAATAGCGTCCATCTGCCCTGCAAGCATCCAGAGGCACTGTATCAGTCAAGATGGAAAACAAATGGGAAAATGAAGAAGAAAAACGATTTGTTCACATTTAATAATTTTGTGTCTACCGCTGAAGACAGCGAGCAGCAATATTGCTGGCTGGGGCTACGTAACCTAGTTCTATTCAAGTATCAGCCAAATAAATAAATGGATACAGTGATAGGGGACTGGTTGAAAAACATGCTTGGGGTGGTTGCAAACCATGACTGATGTGGTTGGTTAAGTGTATGGAAACTGTGCGGATGTGTTAGTGTTGGAAAATGTGCTTAAGGTGTGCAAACTGTGCTGGTGTGTTAGTTGTAGACACTGTGCTAATGGGGTGGAGACTGTGCCGATGTGGTAGTGTCGGCAACTGTGCTAATGGTGTGGAGACTGAGCCGATGTGGTGGTGTCGGAAACAGTGCTGAGGGTGTGGAAACTGTGCTGATGGTGTTAGTGCTAGACACTGTGTTGATGGTGTGGAGACTGTGCCGATGTGGTAGTGTTGGGAACTGTGCTGATGGTGTTAGTGCTAGACACTGTGTTGATGGTGTGGAGACTGAGCCAACGTGGTAGTGTTGGGAACTGTGCTGATGGTGTTAGTGCTAGACACTGTGTTGATGGTGTGGAGACTGCGCCGATGTGGTTGTGTCGGGAACTGTGCTGATGGTGTTAGTGTTAGACACTGTGTTGATGGTGTGGAGACTGTGCCGATGTGGTAGTGTTGGGAACTGTGCTGATGGTGTTAGTGCTAGACACTGTGTTGATGGTGTGGAGACTGTGCCGATGTGGTAGTGTTGGGAACTGTGCTGATGGTGTAAGTGCTAGACACTGTGTTGATGGTGTGGAGACTGCGCCGATGTGGTTGTGTCGGGAACTGTGCTGTTGGTGTTAGTGTTAGACACTGTGTTGATGGTGTGGAGACTGTGCCGATGTGGTAGTGTTGGGAACTGTGCTGATGGTGTTAGTGCTAGACACTGTGTTGATGGTGTGGAGACTGCGCCGATGTGGTTGTGTCGGGAACTGTGCTGTTGGTGTTAGTGTTAGACACTGTGTTGATGGTGTGGAGACTGTGCCGATGTGGTAGTGTTGGGAACTGTGCTGATGGTGTTAGTGCTAGACACTGTGTTGATGGTGTGGAGACTGAGCCGATGTGGTGGTGTTGGGAACTGTGCTGATGGTGGTAGTGCTAGACACTGTGTTGATGGTGTGGAGACTGCGCCGATGTGGTAGTGTTGGGAACTGTGCTGATGGTGTAGAAACTGTGCTGATGGTGTAGAAACTGTGCTGATGGTGTGGAAACTGTGCTGATGTGGTAGTGTTGTAAACTGTGCTAAGGGTGTGGAAACTGTTCTGGTGCGGTAGTGCCTGAAATGATAGAGCGGATGATTTGTGGCACTCACCGCAAACTCCTCGACAATGAACACAGATGAGCGGATATCCACAGGGCTGTCGATGTAGTAGCAACCCATGCCCATGGTCTGGACGATACGGCTGCAAAAGAGACGAATGGGCAGTGAGTAGGGACGAGCGAATGGGCAGTGAGTAGTGAAGAGCGGATATACACAGGGCTATCAATGCAGTAGCAACCCATGCCCATGGTCTGGACGATACGGCTACAAAGGAGACGAATGGACAGTGAGTAGTGGCGAGCGAATGGGCAGTGAGTAGTGACGAGTGAATGGGCAGTGGGCAGTGAGCAGTGAATGGGCAGTGAGCAGTGAAGAGCAGATATCCACAGGGCTGTCAATGCAGTAGCAACACATGTTCATGGTCTTGACGATACAGCTGCAAAGGAGACAAATGGGCAGTTAGTTGGGACGAGCGAATGGGCAGTGAGTAGAGAAGAGCGGATATCCACAGGGCTGTCAATGTAGTAGCAACCCACGCCCATGGTCTGGACGATACGGCTACAAAGGAGACAAAGGGGCAGTGTGTAGGGACTGGCATATCATATGATGCTGATCAAAGGCGAGAATGATTTCATATCATATCATACAAATTGCATCATATGATATTGTATGTAAACGGTAACTTTAGCCTAATCAGACTGCCGACATCATAGGATATTATGTGCTGACATGATATCATATGATATCATATTGCCGTTCCCTAGCAGTGAGTGCTGATGAGGAGTCTATTGGAGAGCATTGTCAACTTCAGAGGGGTTTTGTTGTCATATCCTGGTCATATACCAAGGGTGGCGAAGGGGCAGTGAGTGTGAGCCTGCAGGGGAGCTTTGTCAACTGCAGAGACTTGTTCCTTTGTCATACACCAAAGTTGACAAACGGGCAATGAGCGCTGATCAGGAGCCTATTGGAGAGCTTTGTCAACTTCATAGTTTTCTGCCATATAACAAACGTACCGGATGAGCAGAGTGTGCTGATCAGATGTCTATTGGAGAGCTTTGTCAACTTCAGAGAGTTGATTCTTTGTCATACGCCAATGTTGACAAACGGGCGCCAAAGGTGATGAATGGGCAGTGAGTGCTGATCAGGTGTTTATTAGAGAGCTTTGTCAACATCAGAGTTTAATTTTTATTATATCCTGGTCATGCACAGAAGTTGATGAATGAGCAATGGGCGCTGATCAGGAGTCTATTGGAGAGCTTTGTCAACTTCGGGGTTTAGGGGTTTTAGGGGTTAGGGTTTACCCTAAACCCTAAACCCTTTGTTTGCCATAAACCAAAGGAGACGGATGTGTAGTGAGCGCTGATCAGGTATCTGTTGGACAGCATTGCCAAATTCAGAGTTTTTGTTCATATACTTAAGGTAACAGATGAGTAGTGCGCGCTGATTGGGTGTATTTGGAGAGCATTGCCAACTTCAGAGTTTTTTTCATATACCAAAAGTGATGCATGGGCAGTGATCGCCGATCAGAAATCTATTGAAGAGCATGGTCAACATCGTATTATTTTTCATTTACCATTATCAAAACTAGGGCTGACCCTTCAAGCCTGACCCTACCTGCCACCAGACAGAGCGCATTTACTACGCACAGATACAAACAAAAGAGGAGGAGACTAGAATCAATTAATTGTTCCTCGGACGTCATCATCTTGAGTTGGTTTTTAACCTCTTAATTGCCATTTTTGATATTTCATTCATGGGTGTCCCATTAATCAATAAATGCAATGCTTAGTGGAAATATTAAACCCTAGATATCGACAATCTGGGCATAAGATGAAACACTGAGGAATAACATCACGTGCTGTTTAGTCCGAGAAAAGTGTTTAAAAGGAGTTGCCGGGGTGGTAACAATCAGGAATCTAGCCAATAAACAAGCGCATCTTAACCCACCCACCTATCTCCCGTAGTATTGGATGAGAGTAAGGGAGCGTCTTACAGCCCCCCAGAATATGCGCTAACACATGGTTATCGCAGCACAAATGGACCCTATGTTGTTGGCTTTAACCTAATTTGCTCATTGTGTTGTTTGTGTTTCAAACATGCTGCAACCATCATGATTCAAGCATGAGTCCAAACTGCTTTGGACACAACTGCACAGTGACTTTGTGGTATCCTCTTATTTTCCTTCTCAACATGGGCAGCCTGGCATGTTCTCTCAAGTTGGAGCAGTCAGAGGCCTAACTGTGGAAACAACTTTCAAGGTTACAGCTAGAGGAGAAGGCAGCACCAGGAATCATCTTTCTACCCCCACAGACAACTTACTCGCTGATCAGGCCTTTCAAACGCCGCGTCTCCTCTATCAGCTCCTTCAAATCTTGACCGTTGTCGATCCAATTTGGACGGAAACTCTTGACGATGACTCGTTCGCCAGGTGCAGCACTGGAAGATGCGAGGCCCTGTTTCTTGTGTGTAACCCCGGTTCCGAGCCATCGGGCCTCCTCGACGATCCAGGTCTGGTGAAAGCATGGAATGCTAGGTGAGATGACGTGGGGCGATTGAGGGCAGGATCGCATGCAAGAATTTGCAGGTCATGGACGATGGAACATTATAAGGTCGGCATCTTACTTCGGCAAAGGGCCATGCAGTTTCAGCTAAACAAGAAGTGAGTTATCCCAACAGTGTTCGCTGTTGATGGCAGACAGAAAATCGTGCAATAGATTCCCACCTCCGACTCTGCCAACTCGCGGACGGGAGTCAGCTCATGCGGATCGATGAGCATGGTGGTGCCCACTGCAATCTTAAATGCCATCAGCGACACTGGTCCCTTCATATTATCCATGGTGCAAATAAACGCAAGCAATCAGAGGCGCTGAGCCAGCTCTTGACGATGCTTCTGCAAACAGATGCGACGGATTCCTTCGATGGAATCAAAGCGATCGAGGAAAATGCGCACTACTCCTGATAGCAGAAGGATTCGTGGATAGTAGAAACTTGGCTTCAGCAAACGGATGTGCCCAGATGCTGATGGGCTTAATAGGATAATCCTTAATAGGGGAGTGAGATACAAGGGGTGTTTTGAAGTGCGGGGCATTGATAGAGGGATTCAGAAACAGAGCAGCAAGTTCAGAGAGAATGTAATGAACAATGCGCAAGTGGCTTTTTGCGTGCGCAAGGCATGTGTGCGAACGTCAAAGACAGGCACCTCGTATTACCCCGAACGTATTTGTGGGGCCAGCGTGTCACTCCCTCTGGTGTCACTCACTGTCGACCGCGGCCAAGTGAATGTCTCGAGAATGTCTAGCCCCCTCTGGCGCTCTGGTCTAGCCGAGCAGATACACCTTCCGTTCGGATACGGTCACGTTTCACGAGGCAAATACTACATTTCATGGGTCAAAATCCATGTCTTGAGAGCCAAAACTACGTAGAAAATTTAGTTGACCCTCCCAAATCTGGGTTAGGATCATGAACCGATACGTTATGAACAACCCTGCTCCTGTCCCATGCCAGTTGCCGAGCAGTCTAGTATAATAACATGCCAGTCCAGGCAACAACTACATTGTCTGTATAGACTCCAGAAAATAGTGTCTGTCTACAGTCCAGTATTTGAGGCTAAACTGGCAACTTCAAGCTACGAGGAACAGCCCGTAGTGGGAAGGGCTAGAGACGTGAGCTGTACCCTGTAGTCCCCCATTATACCATCCAGAAGATCTCAAGTTATTGACTTTCTGCTACGTGTAGAAGATCAAGAAATTCAAGAGATCAAGACATCAGCAAAGACATCAATTAAGACAGATAAGACAGTGATCAAGGGTTCAAGACGTTTTAAGGATCAATGACGATTTTCCAAGAAGCAGATGGCCAATTGGCCAAGGGCCAGCATGGCCCATGCTTGCTGGAGACCAGGAGCATAACTATTGTAACACCGTGGGCCATCTAACAATAAATGGCTGAAAACAGCTGAAAATATCAAGATCTGCCAACTTTAATCAGGCATTATTGCTTATTCTGAGGAGATTATGATAAGCTATTATTCACCGACACACCCTCGGGCACGCGCCAGAGAAAAAGGTAGCTATGGTAACACTGTACGAATTTAGTTGGAATATTTGTGAAATCTTAAATTAATAAAAACACGAATCATACTCATCAAGACCACTTAGATGACTGGCATGGGACTGTCTGCGGAAATGCGTACCGGTATATGCAAGCAGTTTGCGGTTCTAAACAAACCGAAAGCATGTCGAGTACCATGACGGCAGCGCTCGTGGAAGTTTCGTAAAGTTCTTTACGTTCTAACGAAGCGCAAGAACAAATCGTTGGAACTCGAATCTGATCCCCATTCTCCGATCGTTACCTTACCGTACGAACTTGATTGAGCACGCTGAGCAACAGCTTGGCTAGCTTTTAAGCGCATGGCCTTCCCAACATCCGCGAGCAATTCCAAGTATCTGTACTGCCTCGTACCCGACGAATCGATCCCGATCGCCAGTTGAAGTTAATTGCAAGGCAGTTTGAAAGACGGGAGTGTTGCGTCCAGACACGGAAGCCCGATCGGCATCTAATTGATCATTGCAACGTCCACTGCTGTCATTGAAAAATTGAACGCGTTCTCATAAACTTGATCTGATTGATGCTTCTCTGAAAGGGTATTGGAACAAGGCTTACGACATGAGTACGGCTGTCAGAACCGGGATTGGAAAGTACTTCCTGCTGTTTGCAATAGCACTCGCGCTGTCTATCTTCCCCGTGGTAAGACCTCTACCTAGACTGCTATGCCCTGTTCATAACTGACCCTTGTTGTTCACAACCCTCAATCCCCATGTCACTCTGGCCCACCTCATTCACGATCCCTTGTGTGCTTGTGTGATGTGCTTCCTGTTGCATGGACCTATACCAGCGCAGACAATCATTTCAGCATTCTGATGGTGTTCTGATCGCCCACAATCTGGAGTGCTTGCCAGCTGGTGTCTAGCTTTAGGTGTCCCAAGTTGGTGTGTCCTGTTTGGGATGCAGGTTGGGCTGGGGGTATCATTGTGTTCGCATTTGTTCCCAGATTCAGGTGGGCTGGGGGTGATCATGTGCCCTAGCATTTTATATGTTAGGGTGGGGCAGGGAAGGATAGGCTATACCACAGTGTCTGACTGTGGATCTCCGCACATCTTCGGAAGTCTATGTGATTGGGCAGTCAGTCTTGAGCGAAAATATGTATCCGTGGTTTGCGTACAGCATGCCACTATGAAGACCTGTCCATGTCAAATTAGCCATCAACAAATGCACCTGTGAACTACTGACCTATCAAACTATGATACCTTGCGAAGTGTGGTATTGCTCTCGTACCCTGTGCCTTGAACCCAATCATAACCAGCACAGACACTATCATCAAACATAACTGTCATAACCACTGTCATCATCCTCATCACCACCACCACACCACCACCACCACCATCATATCATCAATCATCATCATCATCATCATCATCATCATCATCATCATTATCATCACCACCACCACCACCACCATCATCACCACCACCATCATCATCATCATCATCATCATCATCATCATCATCATCATCATCATCATCATCTTCACCACCATCATCACCATCACCACCACCACCACCACCGCCACCGCACCACACCACCACAAGAACGTGCCTCTCTTTGTATGCTATTCATTCACAACCTACCTACATTGCATGCCATTCATTCAGGTCCTGCTAATATCCAGCAATTCCCAACCCTGTAAATATGATGCTGATGGACACCCCCTTGGTGAGTCCCCTTCGTCTTCCCAACTCAAAGACTCTCTCCTTAGTAATGATAACGCCTGGTGAGGTGCGGTATTAAGGGAGCCCCGTCTTACGGTGTTAGAGAACGGGCTGCTACTTTACCTGGACAAAGCTACAATGGCGGTTGACAGCGACTGCAAACACTAAAGCGCACCCATAGGGATTTGAACCCCGCACCTTCATCATTCAACGAGCACTATCTCCTTAAATAAACAGAAGACGGCAAGCAGCCACCACCACCACCACCACCTCCCTCCCTCCCTCCCTCCCAATTGTTCTGCCACCATGTCCTTGCGTGTTCTTTTGCAGGTTGTAGAGTGCAGCAACGCTCACACACGCACACACACACACCACCACCACCTCCCTCCCTCCCTCCCTCCCAATTTTCTGCCACCATCTCTTTGCATGTTCTTTTGCAGGCAGTAGAATGCAGCAATATGTGTGTGCGACGCGGCACCAGCTTAACTCTCTAACACACCGGAGAACGGTGAGGCCCCCCCACGCCAACGCGCATGATTTTTGCTGTCTATCTGACATGCCGCTTCTCCTTCTCCTGACGCCACCTTGCCATGTCAGAGCTGTGTGTGTTTTATCTGAACCAGGCACCGATATGTTATGTTGCCATGTCACAGCACTGTCAGAGCTGTGTGTGTTTTATCTGAACCAGGCACCGATATGTTATGCTGCCATGTCACAGCACTGTCAGAGCTGTGTGTGTTTTATCTGAACTAGGCACAGGTATGCGATGTTGCCATGTTACAGCACTGTCAGAGCTGTGTGTGTTTAATATCTGACCCAGGCACCGATATGTTATGTTGCAATGTTACAGCACTGTCAGAGCTGTGTGTGTTTAATATCTGACCCAGGCACCGATATGTTATGTTGCAATGTTACGGCACTGTCAGAGCTGTGTGTGTTGATGTGTTCTATCTGAACCACGCACCTGTGGTAATATGTGTGTTACATCAATGCGCATGTCATTTGCTGTTTGTCACCGCTTGTTTGTCATTTGCGACCTCCCACCTCTCCTTGTCCTCACTTCATCTTGCCACGTAAGAGCACTGTCAGAGCTATGTGTGTTTATCTGAACCACGCGCTTATGGTAATAAGTGTGTTTTGCCAATGCGCATGATTTGTGCTGTCATGCTATCTGACATGCCGCCTCTCCTTCTCCTCACGTCATCTCGCCATGGTAAGGTCGCAGACCTTGCCTCGCAAACACTGGCGGCCAACACTACAGCCACACCAGCCGCCGGCAATGCAGCAGCAGCTGCAGACCCAGCCCCCAGCCCTAGCCCACCGCTGCTGTCCCCTAGTCCCAGCCCTAGCCCACCGCTGCTGTCTCCCAGTCCCAGCCCTAGCCCACCGCCAACAGCACCAACAAGCCCTAGTCCTAGCCCACCGCCAACAGCACCTGCAAGCCCCAGCCCTAGCCCACCAGTGGTGTCACCCAGCCCTGCTCAAAGTAATTCAGCAGGCAAGAAGACAGACGACAGCAAGGCGAATGCACATGATGAGTCCATGCACGATGATGCTGCGTTCGACCTTGACGGAATTGAGCTGCCGCAGTCGGACGAAGACGTAGAGCGAATCTTGGTATGTGGGCCACATGATTGTTTGTATTCTGTTTGATTTACAACAGAAAACCAGTTTCTAAAGATTGTCCGGCCACCCTGACACATGATGATTCCATGCACGATGATGCTGAGTTGGACCTTGACGGAATTGAGCTGCCACAGTCGGACGAAGATGTAGAGCATATCTTGGTATGTGGGCCACATGATTGTTTGTATTCTGTTTTATTTACGACAGAAAACCAGTTTTTAAAGATTGTCAGGCCACCCTAACACCTGATGATTCCATGCACGATGACGCTGAGTTTGACCTTGATGAAATTGAGCTGCCACAGTCGGACGAAGTCGGAGAGCATATCTTGGTATTTTTTTCATTTTTTAATATATATTTACAAAACACTGTCCTAGGAAGAGGCCCAAAACCATAAAGCTAGAAAAAACCCAATTTTAGATTTGAAAAAAAGGCCCTACTCACGCCCCGTGGCAAGGCTTCTTAATTTTCAATTTTTTAGCCACAGAAGCAGAATACGACCCACCTTGACCCACCATTGTATGGCCCACTGATATATGACCCACCATTGTATGACCCACTGATATATGACCCACCAAAACTTGTATACAACCTCTCAAACTAGAAAAGTAGTATCCTCAAACGCTGCTGCCTTAGCCCTTGCAGAATTTCCCCCACTCATGTCGGCACTTCAACTTTCAACCCCAAAACAAGCCCCACAAGATGCTACCCCTCCCACCCCCACCCCACCCCAACTCCCCCACCCTCCCTCCCCACCCACCCCCGACCCCGTCCTATTTCCACCCTTACATGCAGTCAACCAATACTTAACCTACCCCATGCCACTATCCCCACCCTCGCAGAATTTCTCCCACGTGTCCGAATGCAACCTGTGCAAAGTCTGCAAGTCCACTGTGTCCGACCGCTTCAAAGCAGAGATGAAGTCTGCCAAAGCCATGTACAGCATCTTGAAGACCAGGTATCTGATACCTACCTACCTACCTACCCACCCACCTACCTTGCGCCACTATTCCCACCCTCGCAGAATTTCCCCCATGTGTCCGAATGCAACCTGTGCAAAGTCTACATCCCACATTCCACTGTGTCTGGCCACTTCAAAGCAGAGATGAAGTCTGTCGAAGCCATGAACAGCATCTTGAAGACCAGGGATCTGATACCTACCTACCTACCTACCCACCCACCCACCTTGCGCTACTGTCCCCCCCCTCGCAGAATTTCCCCCATGTGTCCGAATGCAACCTGTGCAAAGTCTGCATCCCACAGTCCACTGTGTCCGACCACTTCAAAGCAGAGATGAAGTCTACCGAAGCCATGAACAGCATCTTGAAGACCGGGGATCTGATAGAGGAAGCTTTGTCTAAACCCGCTGGCGCAAGCCGGAGGAGACTGCAGGGGAGCCGGTGGGGAAGCCAGCCCACTGGCTTGGCTTCAGGAGGCGCCAAGATCCCAGGGGAGCCGCAGGAGCAGTACTTGAGCGAGGCCTGGCGCAGGTGGGGGGAGGATAAGGATGTGGACAAGGATGGATACTATATGATAAGGATGTGGATAAGGATCGACACTAGAGGATTAGGATGTGGATAAGGATAGACACTAGAGGATAAGGATGTGGATGAGGATAGACAATAGAGGATAAGGATGTGGATAAGGATGGATACTATATGATAAGGATGTGGATAAGGATAGACACTAGAGGATAAGGATGTGGATTAGGATGTGGATAAGGATGTGGATTAGGATGTGGATAAGGATGTGGATTAGGATGTGGATTAGGATGTGGATACGGTTTCTAAAAGAATGTGGATAAGGATGGACACTATTTCCGAATCGTAGACTGCTATTCAGAGGGACATAGGAGATCAATAAAAGCTCTTTACCAGTGGGGACACTTTTCGGTCAATAGACCATCATCAGACCAAGCAATAGTGAACAAGCAAACAATCTACCCACCAACCCACCCATGCATGCACCCACCTACACACCCAAGCACCCGACCACATACTCACCAACGCACCCATGTATGCACCCACCTACACACCTACACACCCAACTACATGCTCACCAAAGCACCCATGTATGCACCCACCTACACACCCAACCACTTACCCATCAACGCACCCAGGAGCACTAGCAGCAGCATGGATGAGTTTGAACTCAGTATCCGAGGCATGAGGTCAAGGAAGCTTCTAGAAGATAATGGACCCGACAAGACTCGCTTTGAGATCGAGGAGCTGGATGGGGTCTATCATATCCAGGCGAGGAATCTTCTTGCGTTGCCTTTAACAAGCAGGGGGATGCTTTGGCAAGCTTCCATCTTACCCCCCCCCCCCCCCCACACACACACACACCACTCCCCCCCACCACCCACCCACCCACCCACACACTCACACACCACACCACACCACACCACACCACACCACACCACACCACACCACTCCCACCCACCCACGTCACGCACAGACCTGCATAGGTTAGCCCTCATTAAGGTTAGCCCCGAGAATCGAGGAGCTGGATGGGGTCTATCATATCCAGGTGAGGACTCTTCTTGTGTCCCCTTTAACAAGCAGGGAAAGGCCCTTATTTTTAGGCCTCGGGTCCCCCGTCGGTAAAACGATTGTTTGGCGTTCAGTTCATCAGTGCTTTTTCTTTTTATGCCCTTCCTAAACAGTTGGGCAAGTCCCTTTAGCCCCCACGTAGGTTATACCCCACCTAGGTTAGCCCCCGCTGATGTTGGCCCCCACTGAAGTTAGCCCCCACTGAAGTTAGCCCCCACTGAAGTTAGCCCCCACTGAAGTTAGCCCCCACTGAAGTTAGCCCCCACTTAGGTTAGCCCCCACTGAAGTTAGCCCCCACTGAAGTTAGCCCCCACTTAGGTTAGCCCCACTGAAGTTAGCCCCCACTAAAGTTAGCCCCCACTGAAGTTAGCCCCCACTGAAGTTAGCCCCCACTAAAGTTAGCCCCCACTAAAGTTAGCCCCCACTGAAGTTAGCCCCCACTGAAGTTAGCCCCCACTGAAGTTAGCCCCCACTGAAGTTGGCCCCCACTGAAGTTAGCCCCCACTTAGGTTAGCCCCCACTGAAGTTAGCCCCCACTTAGGTTAGCCCCCACTGAAGTTAGCCCCCACTGAAGTTAGCCCCCACTGAAGTTAGCCCCTACTGAAGTTAGCCTCCACTGAAGTTAGCCCCCACTGAAGTTAGCCCCCACTTAGGTTAGCCCCCACTTAGGTTAGCCCCCACTGAAGTTAGCCCCCACTGAAGTTAGCCCCCACTGAAGTTAGCCCCCACTGAAGTTAGCCCCCCACTGAAGTTAGCCCCACTGAAGTTGGCCCCCCACTGAAGTTAGCCCCACTGAAGTTAGCCCCCACTGAAGTTAGCCCCCACTGAAGTTAGCCCCCACTGAAGTTAGCCCCCACTGAAGTTGGCCCCACTGAAGTTAGCCCCCACTGAAGTTAGCCCCCACTGAAGTTAGCCCCCACTGAAGTTAGCCCCCACTGAAGTTAGCCCCCACTTAGGTTAGCCCCCACTTAGGTTAGCCCCCACTGAAGTTGGCCCCCACTGAAGTTAGCCCCCACTGAAGTTAGCCCCCACTGTAGTTAGCCCCCACTGAAGTTAGCCCCCACTGAAGTTAGCCCCCACTGAAGTTAGCCCCCACTGAAGTTAGCCCCACTGAAGTTAGACCCCACTGAAGTTAGACTCCACTGAAGTTAGACCCCACTGAAGTTAGACCCCACTGAAGTTAGACCCCACTGAAGTTAGACCCCACTGAAGTTAGACCCCACTGAAGGTAGACCCCACTGAAGTTAGACCCCACTGAAGGTAGACCCCACTGAAGGTAGACCCCACTGATGGTAGCCCCCACTGAAGTTGGCCCCCACTTAGGTTAGCCCCCACTGAAGTTAGCCCCCACCTATCTAAACCCTAAACCCACCTAGACTATAAACCCTAATACCACCTACACCCTAAACCTTTGAATCAAAACCTTTGTCACGAATCCCTAAACCCTAAACCCCCTACCCCCCCTAAACTTAAGTGGGGGCTAACTTCCCCCCACCCCCCTTTAGCTCTTGTGCTTCACCTTGGTGTGTATTACCAGTGATTTGCCATGTGTCGCATGTAAAAGCATGTACACTATGTTTCACATGTAAAAGCATGTAACATCATGCATTTAGCATGTAACAGCATTGAACCGCATGTAACAGCATTTAGCATGTAACAGCATTGAACAGCATGTAACAGCATGTAACAGCATTGAACAGCTTGTAACAGCATTGAACAGCATGTAACAGCATTGAACAGCATGTAACAGCATTTAGCATGTAACAGCATTGAACAGCATGTAACAGCATTGAACAGCATGTAACAGCATTGAACAGCATGTAACAGCATTGAACAGCATATAACAGCATTGAACAGCATGTAACAGCATTGAACAGCATGTAACAGAATTTAAGAGCATTTAACAGCTTGTACACTGTGTTCCAAATGGAACAACATGTTAAATAGTATTCGCCTCCTCGCACGGTCAAGATATCGACTTGAGTGAAATAGCTCCAGGAGGAACCAAGGCCCCGGCGCACAAGCACCTACCCAACTGCACAGTGTGCTGTTTCTCATGTGTCGCATCTACCAGCATGTACCCTATGTATCGCATGTAACAGCATGTAACAACATGTAACAGAATACTCGCCTCCTTGCACGGTCGAGATAGTGACTGTAGTGAAATAGCTCCAGGTGGAACCAAGGCCCCGGCGCACAAGCACCTACCCAACTGCACAGTGTGCTGTTTCTCATGTGTCGCATCTACCAGCATGCACCCTATGTATTGCATGTAACAGCATGTAACAGCATGTAACAGCATGTAACAGAATACTGGCCTCCTTGCAGGGTCGAGATATTGACTTGAGTGATATAGCTCCAGGTGGAACCAAGGCCCCTGAGCGAAAGCACCTACCCAACTGCACAGTGTGCTGGGGCTGCAAGCACACCCTTGAGTACATGGCCAGCGGATCGGTGCGTCTGTTTATTAAGGGCTTGTCTGGTTCTTGTGTGCATACTTGTGTTCTGGGGTGTTGAGGGGTGTTCTGGGGTGTCAAGGGGTGTTCTGGGGTGTCAAGGGGCGTTCAGGGGTGTTCTGGGGTGTCAAGGGGTGTTCAGGGGTGTCAAGGGGTGTCAAGGGGTGTTCTGGGGTGTCAAGGGGTGTTCGGGGGTGTCAAGAGGTGTTCTGGGGTGTTCTGGGGTGTCAAGGGGTGTCAAGGGGTGTTCAGGGGTGTTTTGGGGTGTTCTGGAGCATGCCTGGGGCACACCTGTTCAGGGGTGTTTTGGGGTGTTCTGGAGCATGCCTGGGGCACACCTGTTCAGGGGTGTTTTGTGGTGTTCTGGAGCATGCCTGGGGCACACCTGTTCAGGGGTGTTTTGTGGTGTTCTGGAGCATGCCTGGGGCACACCTGTTCAGGGGTGTTTTGGGGTGTTCTGGAGCATGCCTGGGGCACACCTGTTCAGGGGTGTTTTGGGGTGTTCTGGAGCATGCCTGGGGCACACCTGTTCAGGGGTGTTTTGGGGTGTTCTGGAGCATGCCTGGGGCACACCTGTTCAGGGGTGTTTTGGGGTGTTCTGGAGCATGCCTGGGGCACACCTGTTCAGGGGTGTTTTGGAGTGTTTTGGGGTGTTCTGGAGAACGCCTGAGGCACATTTGTTCTGGGGAGTTCTGGAGATGTTTGGGGCACACCTGTTCTGGGGTGTTCTGGGGCACGCCTGGTTCTTGTGTGCACATGTACATACATGGCAGACAGGTAAATAGGCAGACTGACAGAGTTGCAGCCAGGCACATGTATAAAATGTGTTTCAGTTTGTGTATTTTAGTGTGCTGAGGCTGCAAACACACCCTTTAGTACATGGCTAGTGGTGCGGTGCGTCTGTTTATTGGGGGCATGTATAATAAATATTTATAGGATCTGATTCTTTAGTGCGTATGTAAATATACAAGTCAAATTTTCCGCAAGCGACGCGGAAAATTGGCGGGGTGTGTTGGCAACGGAACGAAAGGTGGCAACAATGGAGCTGACCGGAGCCACTTATCCTCTACCCCTTAACCCTTATCCCTCAACCCTTATCAACCCTAAACCTTAACCCTCAATCCTTAGCCATTAACCCTTAACCATTAATCATTATCCCTAAACCCTCAACCCTTATCCCTCAACCCTTAAACGTTAACCCTCAACCCTTAACCCTCAATCAACCATTATCCCTTAACCCTCAATCCTTAACCATTTACCATTATCCCTTAACCCTTGACCCTTAACCCTTATCCCTTGTCCCTAACCCTTGTCTGTGCCTCAGATTATGTTTAACAACTACTACGCGCACGAGCCTGGAGGGAGCCCGAGGTGAGTGCTCTCAATGGATGGGGGGAAGGGCGGGGGGATTAGGGATAAGGGATACATGCAAGGGGGAGGGGTAAAGGGGGAGAGTGTGTGTGTGTGTGTGGCAGCTCTACGTGAGTGCTCTCAATGAGAGCAGGAGGGCAGGGGAAGGGGAGGGGAGGGGGGGCTTAAAGTGTGTGTGTCTGTGTGTGTGTGTCTGTTAGTCTGTTTGTGTGTGTGTCTGTGTGTGTCTGTTAGTCTGTTTGTGTGTGTGTGTGTGTGGCAGCTCTAGGCAGCTCTAGGTGAGTGCTCTCAATGGGAGCAGGAGGGCATGGGGAAGGGGAAGGGGGAGTGTGTGTGTGGGGGGGGAGGGAGGGGGGGGGAGCTGGCAGGGGGCGCATAAGAGCTGATGGAGGGAGGGGAGGGGTATCATAGGAAGGTGTGAGACAGGTGGTAGTAGGCAGCCCTACGTGAGTGCTCTCAATGGGAGGGGTGGGGGGATGGCGGGGGAGGAGGGGGAGAGCGGGAAGGGGGAAGGGAGGTCGGGTGGGGGGCGGAGGGATGGAAGGGACAGGGGCAGGAGGGGGGGGGGGGGAGGGGCAGCTGTGAGGGGTGGCACAAAAGCTGATGGAGGGGGGGAGGGAGATCAGAGGAGGAAGGTGTGGGACAGGTAGTGGGAGACAGCCCTAGGTGAGTGCTTTCAATGGGAGAGGGGAAGGGGGAGGTCAGGGTGGGGTGGGGTGGGGTGGAGGGAATGGGAGGAAGGGGTGGGGGGGGGGGGAGCATAGTGAGGGGTGGGGGGGAGACGGGGGGGGGGGGGGAGGGCGAGGAGGGAGGGTGTGAGCCACACACCACCACACCACCACCCATCACACCTACACCACCACACCACCACTCAT
This sequence comes from Microglena sp. YARC, assembly GCA_022414725.1. Classification (NCBI taxonomy): domain Eukaryota; kingdom Viridiplantae; phylum Chlorophyta; class Chlorophyceae; order Chlamydomonadales; family Chlamydomonadaceae; genus Microglena; species Microglena sp. YARC. The sequence continues at coordinate 26,937 of JAJSRW010000211.1, forward strand.
CCTTACTCACACCACCCACCACACTCACACACCACCACACCACCACTCATCCTTACTCACACCACCCACCACACGCATACACCACCACTCATCCTTACCTCACCACCTCACCACCATCCTCACCCACCCACATCAACGTCTCCCCTGCAGTTGGCTGTTCCGATTTCAAACCAACACATCACTCATCCTCACCCTCACCACCTACACCACACACTCACCCTCACCACCACTCATGCTCACCCTCACCACCTCAGCACCACCCTCACCCACAGCAACGTCACCCCTGCAATTGGCTGTTCCGTGTTCGAACCAACACCTCAAATCACCTACACCAACGTCACCCCTGCAGTTGGCTGTTCCGTGTCCGAACCAACACCTCAAACCAACACCTCAAATCACCCACACCAACGTCACCCCTGCAATTGGCTGTTCCATGTTCGAACCGACACCTCAAATCACCCACACCAACGTCACCCCTGCAGTTGGCTGTTCCGTGTTCGAACTAACAAGACTGCATCTGGTTGGGCTGTTGTCAAGACCTGGTGTGTGCCTGTGCTGAAGGCGAAACAGCGTGGCTTCGCTATGTGCTCCCCCAAAAGGGTGTTTGCTCAGATCAAGTCGCTGATGGCTCAACAACGGGTGCGCTGGGGTGTGTGTGTGTGGGAAGGGGGGGGGGAGCATGCTAAGCCAGGCCAGCTAGCACCTACGTATGGTAATAACTTGGCCCACACTTGTTTTATGTTCTACTTGTATTAAAGGGGGAAAAAGCCAAACCAGGCCAGCTAGCACCAACGTATGGCAATAATATTGGTGGTGGTGGTGGTGGTGGTGGCGCCCCTCCCTAATTGAAAACAAATTAATTAAACATACAAAATAATTGTTTGATTATACATTAAAGATTGTGCCCATTTTGCACAAGCAGGTCTTCCATGAGTGCGGGTTGTGGTGCCCCTCCCTAATTGAAAACAAATGAATTAATTAAACGTAAAAAATAATTGATTGAGAAGGGTTGTGGCGCCCCGCCCTAATTGGAAAACAAATGTGCCTGCTTTGCACAAGCAGGTCTCCCATGAGTGTGGATTTGAAGATATCGTCCCTAAGGTTTGGGTGGAGCCATTGCTAGGAGTTGTCCCAGGCAACGGATGGCGCATTGACTGGCTTGGCCTGTGGGCCGATGTTGCTGATGGAGTGTCCATTCAGAACCTCCAGGTGAGAGTTTTTTCCCAGTGTGGATCAGTTTTTTTATTTTTTGTTTTTTTTGCGAATATTCTGTTTTAGTGATTTCCCGGAGTTTTCAAAAATTTCAGACTTTACAGTGTTTGTTTTTGACACATTGGCTGGCTTGGCCTGTGGGCTGATGTTGCAGATGGAGTGTCCATTCAGAACCTCCACGTGAGAGTTTTTCCCCAGTGTGTTTCCAGTTTTTTAGTTTTTTTAGTTTTTTTTGCAAATATACTGTTTTTAGTGTTTTCCCAGAGTTTTCAATCCTTTTCAGCATTTACAGTGTTTGTTTTTGATACATTGGCTGGCTTGACCTGTGGGCTGATGTTGCAGATGGAGTGTCGATTCAAAAGATTCAGGTGAGAGTTTTCCCCCAGTATTTCCTAGTGTTTCTCAGTGTTTTGTGTGTGTGTTTCAACACACTGGCTGGCTTGGCCTGTGGGCCGATGTTGCAGATGGAGTGTTGATTCAAAAACTCCAGGTGAGAGGCATGGGGGTGTCGGAGTGGAGTGGGGGGTGTTGGGATGTTGGTGTATGTGATGGCTTGACTTGTGGGACGACGTTGCATATGTATTGAATTAATTGTTTAACGCTTATCACCTGCAGGAGGCTGGCAAGCCCAAGACTGAGCCCTCAGTACTGCCAGACCTATGGCACAACAAAGTTCGGCACGAGGAGGTGAAGGCCATCTTTCACGCCTCTTACTAGGGCTTACTTGTTTTCTTCTTCTTCATTTTTTCATTCATTTATTTATTTATTTATTTAACGCTTATCACCTGCAGAAGGCTAGTAAGCTCAAGACTGAGCCGTCCGTACTGCTACACCTGCTGCCCACCCATGCCAAACTCACCCCTTGCATGCTTATCACCTACAGGAGGCTGGCATCTTTCATGCCTCGTACCAAGGCGTACTATTTATTTGTTCATTAAATTAATTAATTTTGTATTTATTATTTAAACGCTTATCACCTGCAGGAGGCTGGTAAGCCCAAGACTGAGCCCTCCCTACTTCTACACCTGCTTCACAACAAGGTTCAGCATGAGGAGGTGAAGAAGGCGGCAATCGTTCACGCCTCGTACTAAAGCGTACAAGTTGTTTATTCATTTATTTATTTGCTTATTAATTAATTAATTTATTTATTTATTTATTTATTTATTTATTCATTTATTTATTTATTTATTCATGTATCTCATATTTATTATTTTTGTATTCATTTCTTTCTTTCTTTCTTTATTCCTTTTAATTAATTATTTAATTAATAAATTTATGTTTATCACCTCCAGGAGGCTGGTAAGCCCAAGACTGAGCCATCTGTACTGCTAGACCTGCTACACAACAAGGTCCGGCATGAAGAGGTGAAGAAGGCGGCCATCTTCGATCTCATGTTCAGCCAGTGCGATCGCCACCAGCAGAACCTGTTTATGCAGGAGAATGGAGCACTGCAAGTCATTGACAATGATCAGGTGAGCTTGAATTACACGTCATATATGTATAATAACACATAACATATCTAACAATGCATATATGCATAACCCATATATAACAATACTCATGTAATATAACACATCTAACAATGCACATGGAACATAACACATATAGCAATGCACACATATCATACATGTATAACATATGTAACATAATACATATAGCAATGCACATGGAACATATCATAACATAACATAATATAACACATATAACAATGTTCACATATCATACATGTATAACATATGTAACATAATACATATAGCAATGCACATGGAACATAACATAACATAATATAACACATATAACAATGCACACATATCATACATGTATAACATATGTAACATAATACAAATAGCAATGCACATGTAACATAACATAACATAACAATGCACATATATCATAACAAATATCATATATGTATAACACATATAATATCACTCAAATAACATAACGTGTACTAATGCCCCTTCAAAAATAACACATAACAATACGCATATAGCATAACACATATAACAGTGTGCATATACCATAACATACATGTATATCATAACTGTCATCAGAGCTATGCCTTGGCTTCTGCCAATCGTCGTAGGAGGTTCAGTTGGCAAGGAGGGTAGGGATGGGTTGGTGATGAGGGTGGGGTGGCGGGTGGGTGGTGAGGGTGGGCAGGAGCATCCCCTAGCGCAACCGCCCACTGTGGGTGGAAGGTGATGTGAATGGGGTGTGGGTGTTGGTGTGGGGTGAGGGTCACGCTAGAGGGGTCACCATATCATGACTGCCAGCAACTCCGGGTGGGTGGTGATGTGGGTGTGGGTGGGGTGTGGGTGGTGATGTGGGTGGGGTATTGTTGTGGGTGGGGTGTGGGCGATGATGAGGGTCAGCAGGAACATCCCCTAGCAGAACTGCCTAACCCCCACCCCACCCACATCACCACCCACCCACAGTAGTTGGGAGTGAAGATATGGTGACCACTCTAGCGTGACCACTCTAGCGTGACCCCCCAGAAACTAGGGAACTTGTCAACTATCAGTAATGCTGTGCACTCTCTCTCTCACTCACTCACTCACTCACTCACACTCTCTCTCACTCACTCACTCACACTCTCTCTCTCACTCACTCACTCACTCACACTCTCTCTGCTTGCTCACTCTTGTTGGTGTATGGCAGTGCCTGGAAAAGGTATGGCATCAACTACCTCATTGTGCCCACCCCACCGCATTCGCAGGTATTTGGCACAGCCTGGAGTGGCCCACCACACAACACACCATTTGCAGGTGTTTGGCACCACATGGAGTGCCCCACCATACCCAACCCCCATCCCAGGTGTGTGGCACCGCCTGGAGTGGCCCACAACACGACACACCATCTGCAGGTGTTTGGCACCACATGGAGTGCCCCACCATACCCAACCCCATCGCAGGTGTGTGGCACCGCCTGGAGTGGCCCACCACACCACACCAAACCCCATCCGCATGTGTTTGGCGCCGCCTGGAGTGCCCCCCCCCCCCCCCCCCCCCCCCTCCCCACCACACCACACCACACCCCATCACAGGTATTGGCACCGCCTGGAGTGGCCCGCCCCACCAAACCCCACCACTCCAAACCCCACCCCATCCGCAGGTGTTTGGCACCACCTAGAGTGCCCCACAACACCCCACCCCATCCCACCACACCACACACCATTTGTAGCTGTTTGGCACCGCCTGCAGTGCCCCACCACACCATACCACACCCCATTCGCAGCTGTTTGGCACCGCCTGGAGTGCCCCACCACACCACACCCCATCTGGAGGTGTTTGGCATCGCCTGGAGTGCCCCGCCCCACCACCTCACACCCCACCCCATCCGGAAGTGTTTGGCATCGCCTGAAGTGCCCCGCCCCACCACCTCACACCCCACCCCATCTGGAGGTGTTTGGCATCGCCTGGAGTGCCCCGCCCCACCACCTCACACCCCCACCCCATCCGGAGGTGTTTGGCATCGCCTGGAGTGCCCCGCCCCACCACCTCACACCCCACCCCATCTGGAGGTGTTTGGCATCGCCTGGAGTGCCCCGCCCCACCACCTCACACCCCACCCCATCCGGAGGGGTTTGGCATCGCCTGGAGTGCCCCGCCCCACCACCCCACACCCCACCCCATCCACAGGTGTATGGCAGTGCCTGGAGGAGGTGCGGCATCGACTCTCTCATTGTGCCCACCACACAGAAGTTCATGATCAATCACCTGGGCTTCTTCTATGTTCTCAAGTACCCACAGGCGGTAAGTCTAATATGCAGCCAAATGTGAAGGGATGTGTTTTTCGTGTGAAGGGATGTGTTTTTCGTTTGAAGGGATGTGTTTTCCAAAACAATGAGTAAGTTTATTATGCTGCCATGTGTGAAGGGATGGAGTGCAACTTGTGGTGCTAGCAGTATTCAAGTGCCTACAGCTGTAATGTATGATCAATCACCTTGGCTTCTTCTATGTTCTCAAGTACTCACAGGTGGTAAGTCTAATATGCAGCCAAATGTGAAGGGATGTGTTTTTCGTGTGAAGGGATGTGTTTTTCGTTTGAAGGGATGTGTTTTCCAAAACAATGAGTAAGTCTATTATGCTGCCATGTTTGAAGGGATGTAGTGCAACTTGTGGTGCTAGCAGTATTGAAGTGCCTACAGCTGTTGTGCATGATCAATCAACTGGGCTTCTTCTTTGTCCTCAAGTACCTACAAGTCTTGCTATAATTGTTTTCTGTGCAATGCGTCGCAAATTGAGCAACTTGGTGCGACCCCGGTGTGACTCGGTGCACTGCACTGCACTAACACCGCTGCACTTCACTAAACACTGCACTGCACTGAACAATGCACTAACACTGTTGCGCTACACTAAACACTGCACTGCACTGCACTTAACACTGCACTAAAGCCTGTCTCTGAACAATGTTCGCGGGATCCTTCCACCAAATGGTCCCCGGACTTCTACCCTATCGCGCTGCTTGACTACTGATGCCATGTACTAACACTGCTGCACTACACTAAACACTACACTGCACTGAACACTGCACGAACACTGCTAACACAGCTACACTGCATTACCCCACACTAAACACTATACTGCACTAACAATGCTGCAGTACACTAAACACTACACTGCACTGAACACTGCTAACACAGCTACACTGCATTACTCTGCACTAAACACTCTACTGCACTAACACTGCCGCACTACACTAAACACTACACTGCCCTGAACACTGCACTAAAGCTTGTCTCTAAACCTATTCCACAGGATCCCCCCACCAAATGGTCACCGAACATCAACCCTATCGCGCTGCTTGACTACCAGTGCCATGCACTATCACTGCTGCACTACATTTAACACTGCACTGCACTGAACACTGCACTAACACTGCTGCACAACACTAAACATTGCACTGAACACTGCACTAAAGCCTGTCTCTTAACATTGTTCGCAGGATCTCCCCACCAAATGGTCCCGGACTTCAACCCTATTGCGATGCTTGACTACCGATGCCATGCACCAACACTGCTGCACTACACTAAACACTGCACTGCACTGAACAATGCACTAACACTGCTGCACTACTCTAAACACTGCACTGAACACTGCTCTAAAGCCTGTCTCTGAAAAACGATCGCAGGATCCCCCCACCAAATGGTCCACAGACTTCAACCCTATCGCGTTGCTCGACTACCGGTGCCATGCTGAGAATCATTCCATTGGAACGAACCTCCCTCCTCAGGTATGTCCTTATCCTAGTATATATTTCCATGCCCTTGTTCAGGTGGGTTCTTGTGGGGGTAGTGTGGTGGTTTGTGTGTGTGTGTGTGTGTGGGGGGGGGGGGGGGGGGGGTAATGTGTGTGGTGTTCTGTGTGTGTCTGTGAATGTGTGGGGGGGGGGGGCGCAGAGAATCATTCCATTGGAACGAACCTCCCTCCTTCAGGTATGTCCTTATCCTAGTATATATTTCCATGCCCTTGTTCAGGTGGGTTCTTGTGGGGGTAGTGTGGTGGTGTGTGTGGGGGGGGGGGGAGGGGGGGTAATGTGTGTGTGGTGTTCTGTGTGTGTGGGGTGGGGTGGGGTGGGTGGGGGGCATCATACCATTGGAAGGAACCTCCCTCCTCAGGTGTGTGCTTATCCTTTTTTATATTATGTGTGTGGGTGCAGTGGGGGTGGGGGTGGGGGCATGTATGGTCTTGCAATTCATGCACGAATATGATTTTACGGTTACATTACGTTTTATGTTTTGAAAAAGTGAAATGTTGGTCCGAGTGAGATTCGAACTCGCGACCTGGGATTTCTTTTTGCGTAATTTTGGCCAACGGCAGTTGGCATGGCTTGCTTGTGCTAGAATATTGATGAATGATATATATTTTGTATATGTAGGTAACAGCAAGCCCCTTTCAGTGATATACATTGGTCTAGTGGTAGACCAAATCACTTTGAGGATGAAGAGTCGAGGGTTCGACTCCCCCTTCGCTCGCTCTTGGCGTTGCAGGTCATTGTCAACCGCGATGGTAGCTTGTCCAGTTGAGGTAGAAGACCGCACCCTACCCGCGTACGATGGGCTCCCTTAACACTACGCCCCACCAGGCGTTATCATTACCTTAATTAGGTAACAGCAACTAATATATGTGTTTGGAAAATTAATATTATGAGATAGTTAATATTAACTAACATTGAATTAATATTATACTTTAAATTTCAAGAAAACATATTATCAATGTTTTCAAAACTGGCTCATTGAAAAGCTAGATGTATTGCATATTGTGACAGAAATTTGAACGGGAAAATGCCTTGAAATACAGGCAGTACAAATCTCACTAATATTATTCGGCTCAGCCAACTAATATTAACTAACAGATGCTAATATGAAGCATTCACTAATGTTAACCAACATAGCCGTTCCCTATGTATATGATATATAATTTAGGATTTGTAGTTTTCCTCTTGTTTTTGTTCTTGTTGGATAATATGTGCTTGTGCTAGTATATGATCGGCCCACCGCCTTCAAAAAGCCTGAGAATTCTAACATTTTGGCCTGACAATCAAGAATCTGACCATTCTGAGAATTGTCAAAAATATTGCCTGCAAAAATGGACGTTTTAACTACCAACGAGAAGTCAAAATCCAAATAACCAGCTGAATTGTTGTAATGCTAATTCAGCTGGTGATTTGGATTTTTGACTTAGAGTGGTGTGCGTGTGTGTGTGTGTGTGGCAATGTCGGGGATGATGCACTCAACAGCCTGACAAAGCCCGCAAATCACCTTTTGCTAGGTTCACAACTGCCGACTCGCCGCCTTCAAAGAGGCCGGGAGCTTTCCACTGTGGTGTTGTACAGCAGGGTACTACGTTTTGTCAAATTGGTCAGCGCTTAACGCGCACAAACGTCAAACTTTTGCTAGGTTCACAACTGCCAACTCACAGCCTTCATAGGTGGAGTGTCAGCAGATCGCCGGTAGAAGATGTCTGGCTGACCGAATAGTTCCGGGGGACGCGGGGTGGATGAAAAAACCTTCTAGGTGTTCCATTAAGCTTCATTCTCAACAAGATTTGTTTTTCTATAATTGGCCGCTTTTTGTGCAGATTCTAGATATCCAAAGAGGCCGAGAGCTTTCCACTGTGGCATCGTTCAGTTGGCTTAGCTCAGGCGCAGTAGCCATAGAAATTGAAATTGAAATTGTTACATCCGTGTGGTACAGTTACTCACAGGATGTGATGTTAAGGAAGTAGCCGTAGCCTTATGACGAGGCGCAGTAGCCGTCTGCAAACGCAAAACCCACAGCAACCATTCCCCAGTGCAAGCGAATGGGAAGGTTCCTTACCACTCATGCCTCATTGCAAGGCATGACAATGTTCAAATTTCGTTTTTTTATTGGTCTCAGTGCAAGCAAATGGGCTGGCCCCCTCAACCTCACGCCTCGTAATAAATCATGCCAATTTTCAAATTTTGTTTCGTATGATTGGCCTCAGTGCAAGCCAATGGACTGGTCCCCTCAACCTCGCGTCGCAGTGCAAGGCATGACAATTTTCAAATTTCGTTTTTTTATTGGCCTCAATTCAAGCAAACGGGCTGGCCCCCTCAACCTCACTCCTCGTAATAAATCATGACAATTTTCAAATTTCGTTTTATTTTATTGGCCTCAGTGCAAGCCGATGGGCTGGTCCCCTCAACCTCGCACCTTGTAATAAGGCATGACAATTTCCAAATTTCATTTTGTGTGATTGGCCTCAGTGAAAGCCGAAGGGCTGGCCCCCTCAACCTCGCGCCTCATTGCAAGGTATGACAATTTTCAAATTTCGTTTTTTTATTGGCCTCAGTGCAAGCAAACGGGCTGCTGGCCCCCTCAACCTCGCGCCTTGTTTTAAGTCATGACAATGTTCAAATTCCGTTTAATGTGATTGCCCTCAGTGCAAGCAAACAGGCTGGCCCCCTCAACCTCATGCCTCGTAATAAGGCATACCATTTTTTTTATTGCTTGTGCTGGTGATTATGATGGTTACATTATCCTGTTGGGTTGGGTTGGGTTAGAGGGTGGTGTGTGACTGTCTGCATGTGTGTGCGTGTATGAGTGTGGTGGTGGTGGTGGTGATGGTTACATTATCCTGTTGGGTTGGGTTGGGTTAGAGGGTGGTGTGTGACTGTCTGCATGTGTGTGCGTGTATGAGTGTGGTGGTGGTGGTGATGGTTACATTATCCTGTTGGGTTGGGTTGGGTTAGAGGGTGGTGTGTGACTGTCTGCATGTGTGTGCGTGTATGAGTGTGGTGGTGGTGGTGGTGGTGGTGATGGTTACATTATCCTGTTGCCCTGCTGGACTCCAAATCTGCTCACAGCTTGACACACGCACACGCACACCACATACACACTCACACACACCACACACACACATATACACACACACACCACACACACATATACACACACCACACACATACCACACACACACATACACTCACATACACCACACACACATATACACACACACCACACACACACAAATACACTCAATCACAACACACACACAGTCTCGCACACACAAACACTCACACACATGAACTCCTCCATTATGCAGATCAAGACGTGCATGACAAAGGACAACTTGCAGGAGTCACTCACGCAAATACACTCACACACAACACGCATACACATGTACAAACACAGGTACACACACAGGTACACGCACACACATGGACTCCTCCATCATGCAGATCAAGAAGTGCATGACCAAGCTGGCTGGTATGACAAAGGACGGCTTGGCAGAGTCGCAAACACACATATACACACTCACACACAATCCACACAGATACACACACACATACTGGTACACACACACATGGACACTCACACACAATCCACACAGATACACACACACATACTGGTACACACACACATGGACTCTCACACACAATCCACACAGATACACACACACATACTGGTACACACACACATGGACTCTCACACACAATCCACACAGATACACACACACACATACTGATACACACACACATGGACTCTCACACACAATCCACACTGGTACTGGTACACACACATGGACACTCACACACAATCACACAGATACACACACACACACACACACACACACACACACTGGTACACACACACATGGACTCCTTCATCATGCAGATCAAGAAGTGTATGACCAAGCTAGCTGGCATGACAAAAGAGGCGGTGATGTTAGAATACGGATACCCTCACGTCCTGATGGCTGATGCTGTACACAACAGATCAAGAGGTAAGGGGTGATTGGTTGTTATGTGTTTTGTGTCGAGGGGGAGGGGGGGGGGGGGGGGGGGGGGGGGGGGGGGTAGCTTGGATTGGATTGAGAGGTGGCAT